>JAOEGS010022916.1:0-147555 GCA_025447755.1 Corythornis vintsioides
AAATATGGGACATTTAACTAGGCTATATATTGACTCAATCTGCAAGCAAACACCTAACCAGCTTAGAAACAGTCAAGCCAACTTGGCTATGAAGATGAGAACCTCCTGGAACTGTATTAGATGGGTTTGCCACACTTTCTGGCATTCAACATATTCCTCTGAGTCTAGGGAAGTGAGTATCACGTGCTGGATTTCCTTTCTACTTTCTGTCAGTCGTGGAATACACATCATTTCACCATCCAAGCCATGCCGCAAAGTATTTCAGTCTCACTCTTTCCTTTTGGAACCAACCTCCTGGCAACGGTGCTCTCAGCCAGACAGGCAGTCCTGATGCCAGAGTAATGGGATAGTTACAGTGAGTCTTGGATTAATCTTCGCCCCCAAAAGAAACTCCAAGCAGAATGAGCTGCTGATCATGCCTTTGTTTGGCACAGAGAAAAGTTTTACTACAGTAACTGAGATAATACAGCGTATGGAATAATATTATTTACTAAATCCAGACTATGAGACACTACACATAATACTACGGCAAATTAGGCAGATCGCTCTCCAGACAGATAAATGATCCAGGAAGAAAATGTTATGTAGCCTATTCAGTAGTTGGAAACCAGAAACAATTATAATGAAAGAGGGGGAAGAAAAAAAAAAAAAAAAAGAGCCCAAACAAAGACACCAACCAATCAAAAAAATCTAGCTTAATTCTGAATCTGGACAGGGAAGACATTGAACACTGATCATGTGGAGCAGGTGTGCTCACCAAGAGCTTTCCTCACAGACTGCCCCACTGCCTGATCAATCAAAGTTTATTTGAATAGCTGCATATAGAAGGTTAGAATCAATCTTATTTCACCATAGAAATAAATGAAGTTTGCAGGGTGATTAATTTGTTGGGTTTTTTTATTCTGGTCTGGTAACAGCAGTGATGATGGGCTGACTACCACGTTACTGGCTTCTGTGGTCAAATGCTGCAGCTGGGAATCCTCAGCTTGTGCCAATGTACCAGGAATTTGCATGTGATCTTCCATCCAATGTGTTAGCCACGTTTAGATCTGTGCAGCCTCCAAGTTATATGACATGAAGGGAATTCAGGCTGGCCCTGTCACAAACTACATTAACTACTATTCATGTAGAGAAGGACCAAGAGTCAGAGATTTGATTCTCCAGTGTTAAGAATCTTCTACATTTATTTCAAGTCTGCAAACATGCCCAAGTTGCAGTAGTTCACTACTGGCACTTGTCTGTCTATAACTGCCCTCTCAGAGATGACCCAGTTCAAACAGCATTCCTAGAGCTTCCTACACTGGTACTTGCTGACCCTACAAGAATTGCTCTGGCCCTTCTTCATCCTGGCGCTCTGGCGCCTGAACGTCTCTCATCAATTAAATGCAAGTGGCTTTCACCCTAGCTTACTCATGCCAGGAGCACAAAACAAGAGGAAGCAATCACACCACTGCTAGGAGCAATAGAGATGTCACTGAAGGCAGTCCTAGAAATATCCCAGCAGAACAATTGCTTATTTTCATTCTTTTTTCTTCCAAATGCTGAGGCTATTTAGAGAGCTGACATACAGTGCTGTGTACAGTTAGGAGAGGACAGAATTTAGCTGGCAAAATTCTTGCTGCTTATTAAAAACACACCATTTATCTTGAGTGCACAGGCACTTTCCAGCCCTTCATTTAGCAGATGTCAGGCAACAGGAGTTGGACAGAAATATTCTCTTTGCTTCTTTTCCATGTGTACTACTACTGAGCCAGAGGAATGAACTCTTCCATCTGAGCAGACTTCCACACACACCTGGTTTCTCTGGCTACAGGAGGCTTTAGCATTCAACTTCAGCAAGTTCAAAAAACCATCAGCAGTTGCACCAAGATCAACAGGGATACCCATACTACCACTACCAAGAAGAGAGTTAACAATTCCATTCCAATAACAAGCTGTTTTGTAGAAACTCTCAACATCCACCACTATAAACTAAATATTCAAGAAAGACAGAGAACTACCGGAAAGAGTCCAGTCCAGGGCCACCAAAATGATGAAGGGAGTGGAGCATCTCCCTTATGAGGAGAGGCGCTGAGAGCTGGGGCTCTTTAGCCTGGAGAAGAGGAGACTGAGGGGGGACCTCATCAATGTCTATAAATATGTTAAAGGTGAGTGTAGGGAGGATGGAGCTAGACTCTTCTCAATGTCATCCAATGTCAGGACAAGAGGCAATGGGAGCAAGTTGGAGCACAAGAGGTTTGGGGGAAACACAAGGAAAAAACTTTTTCACAGAGGGGGTGCCAGAGCTCTGGAACGGGCTGCCCAGGGAGGTTGTGGAGTCTCCTTCTCTGGAGACATTCAAGACCTGCCTGGATGCATTCATGGGTGACTTAGTCTAGGTGATCCTGCCCTGGCAGAGGGGTTGGACTAGATGATCTAGGTCCCTTCCAATACCTAACATTCTGTGATTCTATTCACACCAAGAAACTTCAGTACAGTTAAGACCTTGCCCTATGGACTATGCAAATCAGATTTTAAAATCAGATGTCTGCTCTAATATGTGCAAAGTCTATTTTGAATAACAAAAAAGTGAACATAGATATGTGGTACCTACATGTAGTTTCTTGTGCTGTAAGGGGATCACTAGCTTCTTCTCCAAACATGGCATAAACAGTTACTGTATATTCTGTATTGGGCAATAGTCCATCCAGTTCAAGATCTGTCAAGGTCTCCCCAATTTTTATCTAAAAGCATAATAAATACAAACCAAATTAGCTCATGTTGGGAAAAAATACTATTTACATACTTGAAATTAGATATATGATCACATGCTCTCCTCAGCTTTTGTCTAATCCTGTGCCTGCAGTTCTTGAACCAGTATTTGGGGATTTTACAATGTTCTCAAAAGACCAAAAATGTCAAAAAGTCAAAAATCAACATACAGGTAAGAGGACTTCAAAAGTAACTAGTTATATTAGCAATGACAAAACAGTCCTCTCTAGAACATGCAGCTGCTAAGGCCTTTTCATTCCTAGCTATACCTTGACATTTCATTGGAGGAATTTATTTCTGTGCACATCAAGGCTCAGATCTGTTGCTATTCAAAGAAGTTTCCTCCACCTCTTCACTGAAAGCCACAATAACACAGACTGACATATTTATTGAAAAAAAAGTCTTTCTTCAGAGTAAGGCTCAGTCCTCTGAATCAGCTCAGGGAGGCCCATTTTTAAGAGAATGATGTGCACAGCCACTCACTCAGCAGAGTGTGCAAGTCTCAGCGAGCTTTCAGTAGCTGCCTCCACTCTCCACAAGTTCACATGCCCCTGCATGCTTTTAAGTGCTCTTGCTTGAACAGAGAAATGTTTACATATAATTAAGATTATGTACTAGAAGCTTGAGCATAAAAACTTTTAAACCATATGCCAGAAGTTCCATTGTAATTACACCAGCACTTTAGAAAAGTCCACTGGTTTTACTCTTTTAGTGGCAGAAGAATAGACTAACTTGTCATACCTTCTTTTCCTTATTAAAGTATCTTCTAAAAATATCTTTTGGAAGCAGGCATTATTTTTAAGTTTAAAAAATAATAGTTGAACAGAATTAAAAGAAAACCAATAAAGATGACATCTCCAAATTATATTTACTTTTAAAGGTCCTGATGAGATCAAAGGCAAAACTTCATATTCTTCTAATAACACACTTCGCAAATATCTTAGTTTTACTTAATTTTTTCTTCTTTGAGTGTTAGTTTTATATGATGACACAGTATCACTTTATATATAATTGCTAGAGAGTCACTTTAATTCAGCTGAAATTATTTTTGTTGGTTTTATGGCAATGGTATATAAAATAATCAGCTGGTACTTGCACTTTATTCATAGTCTGTAACACATACAGTACCAAAGTATTTGCTGATCAATTTGGAAGTTAAAGACCACATACTAGTTTATTCTTCAAACAATTCATTTTTTGAATAATTGCTATTCAAATGAAAGCACAATACATCACCTCCTTCTCATCTGCTGCCAGTCCTTCTGTGAGGGGAGCATATAGGACCATGTAACCTGTGGCCCCTGCTACTCCATTCCACTTGGCTCTCATGCTGCTCTGTGACACATCGTACAATTGCAGATCCGATGCCATTGGCAAGGCAACTACAGTGAAACAAGAGAAAGACCCCTTCAGTTGTCACACTTGAACAGCCAGCTATTTTTCAGACAGTTTATTTCACCCCTAGAATCACAAAGGAATACAGCTATCTCCAGGCATGGCAGTGCTGTCTGTATGCCACAACTATGAAGAGCTGATTATAGATAAAAGCACGCAGCATTAGAGAAACAAAGACATTATTCTAACAGCAGGGCAGAATTACTCTCTACAAAGTGTTTCAGCTCTTTGTCCTAAAGGGCTCTGAACATTTCACATGGGAGGATTTCTGCAAGAAATAACTCTGTTCAGATCTCACCCTTCCTTCCCCTGATCTTCAGGAGGATGGCCACTTGCTATTGCAGAGCAGGCATGGATGCTGTCAGAAACAAGCAGCAGTTGCCAAAGAGGGCTCTTTCTGGCAACAGTTCCAGAGTCAAGAGTGTGGCAGAAACAGCCATGAGGTAGGACACCCTGGAGGAAACCCTGAATGAGCAGAGAGAGTATCTACCACTTGTTCTTTTCCTTATTTTTATTCTAAAAACCCACAAAAGTAGTATCTGCTAATTAACTTAAGACTCATATTTTAATTCTCAACAAGAACTCCTAGATACTCTGACAATATGAATAATAATTAACAAAGGAGTAACTGGAAATTAAGCAAGTGCTGTTTTCTACTGGAATTCTCAGCTGAAGAGCTCAGAATCTCAAATACAAGTATCCAGCAGACAATTTTATTTACATCTTGGACAGTTGCCAGAGTATCTACATTCTGTTAGCATAAAGATAAATTAAACCTATTAAAAACCAACTAAACTAAACCAAGTAAAAATATATTTGCAGCAAATAAAAATGTGAATGTATTTCATATTTATTTCAAGTTAGAAGTGGCTATTAAATGAGAAACATTTGTAATTGCCTGACCATTATGCATATTGAACATGCCTATTTAGATTTCACATACCTGTAAACTATTTTCAATGTTCTATATGAATGAATGTGATTGGTGACTATTTAACTCTGTCAGTATGTCTCACAAAAGCAGTGATGTAATCCACACTTTTGCTTATAAAATTTCTCCATTAGGATACTAAAAATGCTTTCAAATTGAAGGTATTTTATAGCATGTGGAATGATTAATACTTGCACATGTCATACTATTAGTTCAGCACACTATCAAAGACAGCTGTGTAAAAACGCTTGATGCTGAATAACCCTGGGGTGTGATCTGATCAGCTCTCAGCAAGGCAGCAGAGCTGAGCTCTGTCAGGACTTGACTAGGTGACTTCAAAGGAATACCAGGTGCAATACAGAACAATCCTGTCGGCTCAGCATGTGACTGTTCTCTCTGCCTCAATAAATTAATCAGTTGCTAACACCACGCTATGGGGGTATAACATGGCTGGAGATTACATTTCCAGAACTGAGACTAAAATTGGAGTCTTAAATAATTTTATATGATCCTGTTTTATTTTCTTTACAGATTGAGAAGATTAGGACTGACACAGAATCAAAGAATCACTGAGAATGAAAGGCACTTCTTAAGATCATCCAGTTTAGCTAACTTCCATGTTTAGTCAGGATAGCTAGAGCAGGTAGTTCAGAATCACATCCAGTTGGATTTAAATATCTCCAGAGATGTAGACTCCACAAATTCACTGGAGAACCTGTTCCAGTATTTGAACACCATCACAATAAAATTGGGTCTTCACATGTTCAGATTTAATTTCATGGCTTTTAATTTGTGCCCACTGACTCTTGTTCTTTCAATGTGCAACATCAAGAAGAGTCTGGGTCCTTCTTCTTCATTCAGGGATTATTACATAAGACTTCCCTGAGCCTTCTCTCCTCCAGGCTGAACACCCATAGCTGTCTCATTCTGTCCTCTCATGAAAGATGGTCCAAGTTCTTAATCATGTTTGTGGCCTTTCAGTGGACTCATAAGTCTGTATTTCTCCTGCGCTGCGGAGCGCAGTACAGGACCAAACATCTAGGTGTTCTTCACCAGTGCTGAGCAGAGGGCAAGAATCACTTCCTTCAACTTGCTGCCAATCCTTTCCTAATGCAACCCAGGTGGCTTTTGTCCTTCTTTGTGACAAGGGTGCATTGCTGGTTGACTGTCAGCTTGTTATCAAGATCTCCCTGGTTCTTCTCAGCAGAGCTGCCTTCCAGATTATGATCCTTCAGCATTTACTGATGCATGGGGCTAGTCCTCCACAGGGGCAAGACTTTGCCCTTCCCTTTGTTAAACTGTGTCAGGTCAAACATAATTTTCCCTTCCTATATCTATGGTGACTAATTCAAATCACCTCTTTGTCCTTTATGTGTTTAGAAGACATTTTCAAGGATTGGTTGCTCTATCGCCTTCCTGGAGACTGAGGTGACAATGGCTGGCCTGTAATTCCCTAGATCCTGCCTCACAAAGGACAGAAATTTGTTTTCTTCTAGTGTTCAGGAACTTCTCGAAGTCACCATGACCTATTAAGGATAATCTAGACTATCCTTACAATGACAAAAGCCAGCTCTCAGCACTCACAGATTCAGCCCATCCAGTCTCATGGACTTAAACTGACTAGAACCTCAGTGTCTTCCACCTTGTTTGGCACCAGGTCCTCTATTTCATTCTGGAAGGTACCAGTGTTTTCCTCCATCTTCCTTTTACTGTTTGTGCCCTTGTAGAGTCTATTCTTGTTGCTCCCAAGTTGCCCTTGGCTTTCCTAAACTTATCCCTGCAAGATCAGACCACCAGTCTACACTCCTGCAGTCATTTGCCTCTTCTTACATCTTTTATACTCTTCCTTTTCATATCTGAGTTCTGTTATGACTTCCTTGCTAATCCATGCCAGCCTCCTATCACCTTTGCTAGATTTCCTCCTTGTCAGTATGCTCCTTTCTGTAGGATATGATCTTTGGGTTTCAATCTGCTCTTCTGGATCCCTCTTTACTCCAGGACCATATCCCTTGGGATTCTTCCAAGCACATCTCTGAAGAGAATGAAGACTGCTATTTTGAAATCCAGGGCTGTACTCCTGCTTTTTGCACTCCTTCCTACTCTTAGAATACCAAATTCCACCATCTCAATCAAAGCTACTTGTAAATTTTAAGCCTCTCCATCAGTTCTCAATTGTTTTTAGGTACCATCTACAGCAGAGCATTCTCTCTTGCTGTGTCCTTGACCACTTGTGTTAGGAAGTCGTTGTCAAAGCACTGTCGAAATCTTCTAGATTGCTTGAGGCCCACTGTGTTTTTCTTCCAGCAGATATCAACTATTGATGTACCACATATTGACTTCCTGACTCCTACTCTGAACTAAGAAGTTCCTTTTTACATACATTCCTAATACTTTGTGGTATTTAGTGAAATAGTAACTGTATTTTGCAAACACATAAAATTGAAATGACCGATAGCATCACATTTCTCAGGTACTAGCATAGTTTTCATCATAGAACCCCAATGTGTAAATGTATTCATACTAATGATATCCCAAGCTACCATTTTACAGACAGAAAATAACTGAATCATTGAAAAAGGAACTTACATGCATTACCTTGAAATCTTTGGCACTGGTGGGAATCACAGTCAGGTATTTCTGGTGCCACCTAATCCTCCATTCTCAAGACCATCTTCAGACAAAAACCTCATTTATTAAAATTGGTTCCACACCCAAAGAGTAGGTGTGTTCTAATTTATTTAATGCAACACAACTGACTTCAAAGTTCATCGCAGAGATAAAACTTCTACCACAGATTAAATATCCACAGAGCATTCAATCTTGGGAACTTAGACCAAAATTAATTAAAACAAAAATTAATTTAAGGCAAAAGCATTAAAAGCAGCTAAATTCAAAGACTCCCTTCTGTATTTCTTTTTCATGAAGACTAATGCTTACAGAGTGTAACTGAATGCAAAGAGTCAAATTTGTAACCAACATGACAAGGACACTTACGTGTAGTTTCAGTTCCTCGGAGTCCTTCACTAGCAGCATTGGAGTATATAGCAAATACAGCTACCTGGTATTCAGTTAAAGACATCAAGTTTTTCAGAACTGCTGTTGATAAGCTTCCATCTACCACAACCTGTTCAGAAGAAAATTCAACTCAATACATAATAAAGCAAACTCATTATATTATCAGCAAATCAATCAATCCCTCTTTCAGTCAATTTTTACAATGCCATCTAAGAACAAACCTACGAAAGTTCAATCCATAAATCAATTTGCTTTTTCTACCTTTATGTAAAATAAGGCATCTGAAAAAAAGAGTATCAACAATATACATAACAATAATATTTATCTGATATGTAGCCACTTAGAAAGAAATGCTTAAATGAAGTGTATGGAATACAGTTTAAGAGTGTATATCAGGCATCTTTTGATATAATTACTATACCATCATAAATATTCCTTTAGTACTATATATGTACACACATAGTACTTCAGACTGACATTAATACATATTCATGCTAAACAAATTTCGAGCACAAAAAGAAATTAAATAGATCCTTAGCTAAGTGCTTCAGTTCTTTTGTCTTTCCATTCAATTTTGTAAATTGAGAGCTGAAGTCAAAATATTCTTCCACTGCATATTTCCCCATATCCAAAATGCCTAGGTCCTTGTATTGGTTCTGGCTGAGCTGGAGTTAAACTTTCCGACAGCAGCCACCCCAGGGCTGTGCTTTGCACTGAGAGCTGGAAAGGTACTGATCCCACCCCGGTGTTGTGGCTGCTGCTGGGCAGGGCTCACAGCACCAGGGCTGGTTTCCAACAGTCCCCCTGCAGTGGGATGGAGTGGACAAGATTTTGGGAGGGGAAATGACTGGGACAGGTGACCTAAACTGACCAAAGGGATATTACAGACCATATGATGTTAGCTGAACTATAAAAGCTAGAAAAAGGAGGAGGGGAGTGGCAGCATCAGCTTGCCCTCCAGAGCAATTGCTGTGTGTTTGGAGCCCTGCATCCCAAAAAGGGCCAGACAGCACCTGCTGATGGGAAGTAGAGAACAAATCTCAGCTTTCTTTCGCTTCCATATGCAGTCTTGTTTTGCTTTTCATTTAACTGTCTTTGTCTTAACCCACAAGTTTAATCTTATTTTCTTCCCCCTGGACCAGAAGGGGAAAGGAGTGATAGAGCAACTGGGTGGGCACCTGGTGTCCAGACAAGGCCAAACCACCAGAGTCCTAATTCAGCTAAACTCCTCTCTCCAAATTCTCAATGACCAGTTACAGATGTCCCACAGTATACACTCCTATCATCTTTCTCTTATTAATTACTTTTCTTAGAACTGAAAATCTGCCTTGCCATCAGCTCCTACCTCTTCTGTTCATGTAAACAAAATGGTAGAGGGGAATTATATAAGAATTGGTTCAAATAAAAGTATGTGTAAGCAAAAATGCAGGCAGTTCCTTTCTGTAGTGAGCTTCAGAGTCCTCATAGGGAATTTCAGTGTAGATTTAAATAAGACAATGGATTTTCTGTCTGGCTAGTTTTTTCTGTTGCATTAAAAATCCTGGGAAGCTTTTCCTCCTCTTACCTCTTCTGGCTGTCCTCCTCGAGTGGGATAGTACACAACCCTGTATTTTTCCACTTTGCCTGGTGCATGGGTCCAGCTAACCCGGAATCCTCTGGCTGTTACCTCTGACGTGACCAAATCTGAAGGAGCCCCAAGTGAAGCTGCAATAGTCCCTAGGTTAGAAACAACATAAAGTTTTTATTCCCCTCTGCAAAATAAGTATTTGTTTTGTTGCATTGCTGAAACTCTAAAGATTGTGCTTCATCAAAAAGTCAAATAATTAGCTACTGCACATTTATTCGTCTTTTTCAATGGAAAAAAAAAAACTAAGAATGAGCACTGCACACAGAGTTCTCACTGGAACTAACTCTCCCTGGTCTTTCCTAAACCTTTGTGGGAGAGAGACAATAATATAAAAATAAGTCTTCCTGCCATCAAGCTCCCATCAGTCTTTCGAAGCCCTTTCTTTATGGGTTGGGTTGGGTTTTTTTGGGGGTTGTTTTTTTTTTCAGGTTGCTTTTCTCCCAGTCACAAAAAACTCCAAGTACATATACAGATGTGATTCCTGTGCTCCTCTGCAGCTTGGAAAGTGATATGGTGCCCATCAGCAAATAGATGTACTAAAAGGTCAACTCCTCTGGCAATCATTCCTTTCCACAAATATGTCTCATCTCTCTCTGGTGTTTCCATCCTCTCCCTCTCAATTTCCCAACTGCCTGCTTACTTCCCTCACAAGACACAGATAATGTTCTGTATTTCTTCCAGTTTTCAGGTGAATAAGAGAGGAAAAAGTTAGAATTAAGCCTTACTAATGCACACTATTTCATAGCACAGAGATAAGTGAGAAAGACACCCTTCCTTACTGATATATCTTGCAAGCTTAGTGAAACAATCTGTGATAACACATAATCATGAACAAAGCAACACAAAATCCACTGAAGCCTTTCAGAAATAGTTTCATCAGGTAAGACAATTTCTCTAGTAAATCACTACAGTTTTTCATAGTAATTTCTTTTATTCACAAAAATAATTTAAAAAAGGTATTCAGAGGGTTTTTTTATACAATTTTCTTCATCACAATCTTTTTTATGATCTGAAATATATTGTTTATATATTAAATAATAATAAAAAAAAAGTAAAAGAAAAAAGCATCATCAGGAAGGAACAAAGAAATCTTAACAGTTGAGAATTCTGAAAACTTATGGCACAATAAAACCAGTATGTTAGAAGATGGAAAGTACATCACAAACATAACATATCCATGTGCAGCTGTTAATTTATCCCAAACCTGTGTATTATAAAGAAAAAAACCCAAACACCTCATTCCTTACCCTCCACTTGGAAATAGTTAGAGCAGGATTAACTTTTGCATTTTTGGTACTGCCAAACGTCATAATATTTACCACTACCAGGGACAGAAAGCAAAATATGAAAGTTGTTAAAGCAAAAATAAAACAAACCTAGAAAAGTAACTTCCCTGACAAGGTACTTTCTTGTGAGAAAAAGAATCTACCAAATGAGTCAAGTACCAGAAGCCAGCTTAGAACTGCAGGTATTTGGAATAGGATTTCTAGATCTAAATTCATATTAAGTTGATATTTATCATATTCATATTAGATCTTGTTTCTCACCTTTGATTTCCTTTTCCTGTTCCTCTACTCGTGAGCACACTGTTCTGGTAAGGCCTTCAACAATGGTATGCATGAAGTTAAAGTCAGCAACATTGTAGACATGTGTGCTGTCAGGCTCAGAGGCAATCTCCTTGAGTTCATTTATATCTGCATTCTTTACACCTTTCATTGGAAAGAAAAACAAAGACAATATTTATCATAGAATTATAGAATTATTCAGGTTGGAAAAGACCCTTGGGATCAAGTCCAACCATTAGCCATACTCTACAAAGTTCACCCCTAAACCATGTCCCTCAAAACCACATCCAAACGACTCTTAAACACATCCAGGGATGGTGAGGTGACTCAGTCACCTCCCTGGGTAGTGTATTCCAGTGTCTGGCTACTCTTTCAGTGATTTTTTTTTTTTTTTCACTAATGCCCAGACTAAACCTAAACATTAAAAACAAAACAAAACAACAAACAACTTATAGGCAAGGAAAAAAATTCCTATTTGTTCTAATAATCAACCACAGACTGCTCTGTTCAGATGTGACTTCCAGACGTTATTTTCTGCACGTGTAACTGCTGCTGCTTCAGCTGTCTCTGGATAACTCAGCATCCACTGCTAAATTCCAGCTACAGCAGCAATGACTTGAATAACATATTACAGATTTAAATGAATGCTGACACTTACTGGATACAGGCAGAAAAGAACACCTTTCTGTGGAGGGCAACAGATACAACTATCACATTGTAACAGGAGACATCTATCAATATGGCAGGATACACACCAATAGCAAACAGCTCAATGCCAGCATCTCGTAGGTTTTTAGCAGGAGGGATAACATCATCTTGAGACTTCCCATCAGTGATGAGTATACCAATTTTTGATACTCCAGGTCTTGCACCTGCTTCAGGTCTAAAACTGTTTTCCAAAATGTAAGTTAAGGCAAGACCTAAAAAAGGAAACATTTTGAAAGACTTTAAGAGGGAGAAATGTCCATTAATTTTGCTAATATCACAATGTTTGTCTTTCCTCTCAATTTAAAAATTCCAGACAAACCTTTGAAGAATAAGTATATGAGAATAAGTAGAAGAGTTTATTTATTGTAAAATTAAATTCCAACAAGCAACCTAAAATACAGAGGTGTTATTCATCTTTAACATACTTTTCATTAATGTATTTTAAACTGGCTATGGTAACCTAAATTCATCTTTTTTGTGAATGCATCATCTTTCCTTTCTTATTCAACAAAGTTAGACCAGAAAGTCCTCTCTCCTCCTACCTGCATTGCTTGTAAAAAAAAAAAAAAACAAAGAAAATAAAAACAAATAAACAAAACCAAACCAAAATAAAATAAAAAACCACAAAACCAAAAAACAAACAAAACACAAGCAACAAAAAAAACCACCACACACACCACCACCATCCATTCCAGAAGGAAGACAGCAAATTACTTAAAGCTGTATCTGGGTCTTTGGACATATCATCCTCTCAGGAGGACAGCCAGTATTCCTAACTGCTGCTTTGGTGATACTGCAATTGTATTCAGAGACTCTGTTTTTCCCACATTGACAGGCAACCACCATTTATCCATCACTAAATGTCTTCTGGGGTTTCAGTGTTCTAACTACAAAAAGTCAACAGAAATCTAAAAGCCCCAGGTGATCATTTGAAAAGTTACTATTGCCAGTTGTCAGATTATAAAACAACATTCTTTGCTTCTCCAGAATGAAGCTTTTTGCATGAACATTATGAATGCATTTGTCATTTTTTTCCTAGCAGGTAAAATACTTCGCTTCCAGCCCAGAAAGTTCATGCACACTTTGTTTTATGAAACCCTGTCCTGACAAGAAAGTTTTCCAGTGAAGCCAATGAGAAAAGCAATGCAAAAAAAGACTTTACTGACATCCAATAAAGCCATTAGCAAGCTGCAAAAACTCTTATCTATTTTACCCTTCATAATAAGCACCAACACTTCTTAGTCTCTGTGGCAGAATATGACTTTAACAAAAGTCAAAAGCTAAAGCACACACTGTACCTGTTAACGTATTCCCTCCCTTATACGGCAGATTACGGACTGCATCCAAAACAGCATCTTTTGTGCCATAGGCATTCAAATGCCATTCAATTCGGGGATCACCACTGTACTGTGCAAGACCTAAAGAACCAGAAATTAAGGTAAGTCATTAGAAAATAAATATTTTCTTTTTTTATTTCAAGTATCTACACTTTACATAGTTGGTTACTCAATCTTTCCATCGTTAGCTTTGCTAAGATACTGAAAAAAACTGCACTGCTTGATGCCCAAAATATAATATAAAGGTGTTCTTACTGGCAACAACTCAATTTATTTTCAAAGCCTTTCTTTCAAAGTAAATGAGGAGTACACAACCTTTTCCGAGTTTTCTAAGATTCCAAGAAACTGTTTTTTGAAAAAGAACAATTTTATTTAATATGCTTTTGAACGGGCTAAATTATAAGTAGCAGAACAGAAATATAACACTTGAGCCAGTTTAAACCATGAGAAAAGGCATCCATTGGCACATTCTTCCTCCAAAAATTAAACTGCAAGGGTTTGATCTAATGCTGGCTGCAGTCAGTAAGACTGCTTCCAGTGTTTTTAATTTTCCAACGACATTGCATTAGATTTTACTTAAGTTGAGGATCACAGTAAGCTGTGAGGAACCAGCACTACAATCATTCCAGCAGCATTACTCTGATAGAAGTGCTAATGCAAGGTGAGAATCTTACACAAATAAGTAGCATTAAGCAGCTAACTATCCTGAAATAATGACATTTTTATATTGCTACAGAAATATTACAGGAAAAAGACAATATGTGATCTTACCTACTCTTGTTTTCTCAGATCCTACATTGAAAGCAGAAACCAGATTTTCCAGGAACAGTCGAACAAGTCTGAAATTGAATCTGCCAATACTCCAAGAACCATCTACCAGAATCACAATATCTGCAATTGCTGGAGTTTTACATGTAAATAGGTTTCCTGTAAATCATTAAAATGAAAACAATATTGTTAATTCAACAACAAAATTTTAATTTCATAAATAATTAAAACTTTCTTCCTCCTACTAAGCTTAATACTTAAAGCTTTCTTCCATGGGCAAAGTAAGAAATGAGCAAAATCACTAAATGTTATTTGTTCTAAATTCAATGATAGAACAGTTTGGCCATTATCTACTTCACTTCTTCCATTAAGCTGTTCAAAACTGTCGGGAGACCCATGAACAAGAAAGCTTGTTTCTAAAAATACAGTCATTCAGAAAGAAAAAAACTGTTGCATAAACACAATCAAAGCAGCAGTTCATTTTCATTCTCAAGAACATACATACACAGTATATAGTTCATGACACTTAAATCTTAGGTGTAGGCAATGCAGAGAACACTACCTAGAGATGCAGACATCCAAAACAGTTATCAAAACTCCTTTTATGATTGTCAACATAGAAAAGCACATTTGTCGATGCAAATACATTTCAACAACACCGTAGAAAAACTTCCTTAGCTGTCATTGTAAATTTCTAAAGGTAGAAGTGACTCTCCCCAAGTGTTTAGACTAAAACTAAAGGTCAATGAAATATGCTGCATTAAATCTAAGTAGGAAGCACTCAATACAGCAAAGGTAACATGCAAAGAACTCAGATTCACAATTTCTAGAACAAATACCACATGAAACTTTGGTCTTACAGATATATGCAAAAGTATGCAAAATAAAAGAGCATTTTAAAAGCAACAGAAAAGACCTGATCAGAATGCAATTTGATAGCCTCTTATATTGCCATATTAATAGCCAACCAATGGGGAAATCAGACAAAATGGAAATAGAGATTAGACACAAAGTGCAGGATAAGCCAACAAGAAAGTTTTTAGGGACAAAGATTGGGAAGGCAGGGAAAAGAGGAAGGGTGAAATAAAAAAGGACAAAGGGGAAAGGAAGGAAGGAAGGAAGGACAAAGGGGAAAGGAAGGAAGGAAGGAAGGACAAAGGGGAAAGGAAGGAAGGAAGGAAGGAAGGACAAAGGGGAAAGGAAGGAAGGAAGGAAGGACGGAAGGAAGGACGGACGGAAGGAAGGAAGGGAAAGAAAGGGAAAAGGGGACTTAAAAAAATGAACACATTATTAATTACAATCTCTTCATTAAAGAAAATATTATATTCTTACAGGCAAAAACATTCTGATGTGCAGGACTTCAAAGAATTGGTACTAATTAATAATTAGTTAGATTCATACTGCAGTGCAAATCCACTGAGCAAGAAACCCAATCCATGAAGTTTCAGTTAATGTTTTAAACGTGTACTAATAATGTTTTCAGAAGAGCGGGAACATTTCTTACGTGCAGTTAGCAGTGTAGACTAAGTTCTAAACACATGACAAAAATTCCACTTACAAAGATGCCAAAACAAATATTTTATTTTAGTTTTTACAGTACAAGACAACACTATTTGAATTGGCAACACATTTTAATGTATAAACACTGGGGAACATTTAGTAAGCATCAGAAAAAAAATATTTTAAATTAGTAGATAAATGCAAAGGAGGTCCAAATCTTTGTATCCTTCAAGTCAACAGGAAAACTTCCCTTGATTTCTGCAGGACTGGAATGAGTTTTGTGATTTAATAGGGACTTACTGGTCACAGCAAAATTTATGTTTTAAATATCTTTGCCAAATAAACTTCCTGTTAATCATCCTGCATTACTTGTAGTATTTGTTTTCCATTAAGAAGTAGTTCATTTGTGCCATTCTCACACTAGCCATGATCAGCTTCTTAAGCTTCAAAAGAATTATTGGCAAAGGGAATCACTATTCAACAGCAGCAAGAGTGATAGAACTGGGCCCCTGACTCGCATCCAAGCAGCTGTGCTATAGCACAGATGTATCTTTTCAGTATGACCCCAGTAGTTTAATCCTATAGCAACGAAGATAACTGGATTTGTGTGGCTGTATTTCACTTCTCTACTTCTAGAATCTTGCATGTACTGTGAAAGCGAGTCAGTACCCCAGGTCTTACTCATTTCATATCAACAAGTTTTGCTTATAAAGCTCCTTTAATCCTGGAGTGAATGCTTTGTAAAGAAATCTTTCATTGGTTTTAGTAAATCCATTCAGTGAAGCAAACCCCAAAGAACAAAGAAAACAATAACAGCATTCCTTTCAATATTTTATTTCCACATCATCAGATCAGTGCAAATAGTATCATTCAATTGCTTTTTTCTGTTAAAAAAAGGCATGTGTGGTTTGATCCAAGATTGTACTGCAATGTGAAAATTTGATTCGTTCTTCGTAGATAGGAGATACTTGTTGAATCTTTTCTGCATAAAACATTTAGGTTTTGTTACTTCTGTACACCCACTATTTGCTTATGTTTTCTCCTTGTTGTACTTAATAGAACTGTAGAAATTCCCTAAAATGGAATAAACAACAGTGAGATATTAAAAAGAATAACATGCTGTATAGAAATCTTTAAAACCTGATAGGAATACAAACACTATATCCTCCTAGTTTATAAAGTTAATCTGAAATACACAGTGTGTAGCAAATAACTTAGGCACCCCACTGAGATTACCCAGTTTCCATTACCACTTTGAACAAATATCTTTTTCAATAATCTTTCCAAACCACCATACATGGTTATGAATTCATATTGGATGTGAGGATAATTGTCACCATTTTAATGAGCTAAACATAACTTCAACAGACAAATATATCAAAAACCTTTCTTAAAGGAGGATGACAGAATAAAATTCCATAGAAAAAAAAAATAAAGCTTCCAACACTCTGTTTTAGCCCACTGCAAGTTTCAACACTGTGATCAGGTTGCATACATTTCCCTTCTACTCAGTCATCAAGAAAACAGTAGCAAGAGAAGACACCAATTCCCTCTGAATTCTACAATACTCACCAGTTTCAAGAGAGAGGACAGTAGGGAGATCATTTACCTAACTCTGTATAATGTTTCTTAATGTTATATAGGTAACACTATTCTGCTTCAAGTGCCGCCTGCTACAACAGATAGTAACAGAGCCTGTGATTTTTAGATTAGAGAAAATGTCAGAATTGCAAACATCCTAAATCAGAAAGAAAGCTTACGTATTTTACACCAGCAACTGTCTTCACTGTACCCACCTATTATGGGTGAAGCAGTCTGATAGGAAGAAAGAAAAAAAAATTGAGGAATTCCCATAACCAATTTACAATCTTCTTACCATTATTTGGCAGAAAGAACTTGACAATCTGCTGGGAAGCTAAATAAGGAGAAAGTGGCTTGGTCTGCTCATTTCTGTATGTCCCAAACAAAAGTACAGGCTCAAAATTTCATCTCCAAAGAGACCAATATACAACTAAAGGCTACCAGCAATTTATTAGACAAGAAATGTACACAAAATGTGATTCAGTATTGCCAACAGTAACATCACCTTCAAGAATTTAAATTCCTTTGTTTCAGGAAAATCTTTTGAAGAAAAACCAGCATGGCAGGAACTTTGCATTTACCAAATGAAGTTTCCTGCCCTTGAACGCTTGAGGTCCCAGACATTAAAGAGGCTGCATTTGCTTGTAATGTCAACATGCAAGTGCTACAGCACTGTCAAGATCAATGCCAGAGTTGGGCTGTGGGTGAAGACAATGATGGCAATGCCAAAAAAAGAAAGACCCAACTAAAACTTTCTGGAATAGAGGAAGAGTTATTGGAGCCTGCAAAACGTGACCCTTGAGACGCCCCACTGAAGGGAAAGGAGTGCAGAGTGAGGACTGGGAAGGGCTCTGGCACTGTGGGGGATGCACAGTGCACAGCAAACTCCAATCTCCCGAGGCTGCTGCTCTTTGCCACACACATGCAGTGAGTGAGCAATGCTAAAAGACAGAAGTAATCAAAAAAACCTGCAGGCCTTAGACCAAAATAGAAAACTATGACTTGTAGACTAGAGTAGTGGCAGTAATACTGCTCTTTGAAAGTTCTGTGAAAGACGAAGGGAGAAGCAGTAAAATACAGGCACTGCCACCCGGGAGGACTCAATGCCTTAGAAGAACCAGTTCAATTTGCATGAAGTTGATACATTTTGCAGAAGAACATTTGATATTTTGCCTTGCCTTGACATGAAACTCTGATCTTATTTTCAAGAGCCAAAACATACTCTTCTGCTACAAGTTAAGACTATAATTCTTTCTGAGTCTGCAATATGTCGTTTCCTTTTTTACTCCCTGTCACAGTGGAAAAGTCAAATAATATATGTGGAAGGAGAGGAAGAAAGTTCAAGTAGAGGTCAGTAATAATACAATATGAATTGAAGACTCATTCACGAGGTGAAGTACAAAAAGCAAGAAGCTTTTTGTCAGAAGCAAGTGAAAAATACCTTGTGAATAAAACATGAATTACAGAGGAAAGTTAGTCCTCCACAGTCACTGATAGCACCAGAGTGGAGCAGAAGCACCCCTGAGGACAAGGGCAATATAAATCTACATCAGCAAAATGTCCCTTCTTTTAAAAAAAGGGTTAATAAAATAAATACAGGGACGTGAGGCAGTGTTGAGCTCCAAAATTCAGCAAATCACTAGTCCACACTTCTGACATTGATATTAATGCACTGTGCTGGTGATATCGTCATCTCACTTAGACCTCTGTTTAACGTATCTCATATGTCAGGCTACAGACCAGACAAATGCATACAACATAACTGCTTTTCTTTGAACTAGATCCAGCCATAGCTTGAATTTGAAGGTCTAAAATGCTGGAACATCATTAGGCTGAAAGAGCAGGACAAGGAAGTTAGAAGTTGTCCCTGCTCCCTAGCAAAAAGAAACAAAACACAAAAAACACCAAATAAAATAAAGCATCCAGGCCTTTCCCATGCACCTTGTTCTGTTCCAGGAAACTAATATAGCCCAATTGGCAGGCCTACAAATTTGTTATTTGGGGGAGTTGGAATATTAAGATTTACTGAATCTGTTGTACTTAATCACCTCACGTGACTGTGAATGCTGTAGTTCAGTAATTTTGCTTCTTTCAAAAGGTACACAGCAATAAATATATTTAAAAGAATACCATTTGAATTTAAAGCCACAAAACGACTAAAACAGTACCCGATAAAACACATTAATTGCCTACATACCCTAGTGATAATTCAGCCATTCTCTATGCACCTTTCCATACACACCCGATGCCAGCTGTTCTTGTACATTGAGCAATCACTACCTTAGGAAAGAAACTGAAGAACTTTCTGCCAACATTGCAACTTTTTACTTTACTTGAGAGACAGAATAAATATAAGACAACTATGAAGGAAAGTGCTGATGTTTTCTGGCAGACCACTGAACAACTGATAGCACTGAAGCACCTCATGTCTGAAGCAGCTTTCTAAATAACAACACTAAACTCTCCTAGTGTGTGTACCTAGATAGAAAAACACGTGTTCAGAATCCCCCCATATTTAAACTGAGAGTTGAAAGCATTTATTTTCATTTATCTTCCAACAGGTAACATGTCAACACAAAACAAAGTACCCTGCTGAAACTTTTCCCGAAATTACAGTTCAACATGGCAAGACAGCATGTCCATTTAGCCACAATGATTTGCACTGAGGATGGTCCACAGCCTCCCTGTAAAGTCCATGAAACCTAAGAAACTCTTCTGCAGATTACAGTGATAATTCTTTATTTCTCTTTGCTCTCTCAGTTCGCAACTGTATGGATGTTTTAAATGAAACAGCTGTCTCAAAGTCTAAATTACTTTTCAAGGCAGAGAACTGTAATTTTTTTTTTTTATATGGTCATATTTATCCATTCCTATGTAACATATACCAGGATTTTAAAGGTTATTTTTCCCTTTTCTTTAGGGATGTATGAAATCCCTGAGATGGTTTTCTCTGGCTAGCTAGAAGTCAGTTAATCAGGGGGCTGCAGACTAAATAGGCACTCAGAAATCCTCCACATTAATTAACCTGCAAGTATAAACTCCTCTGAACCATGAGAAAGAGGTGGTTGGTGTCTGAGACTGTAACTAAGTTACAGCTTCATCAAAACAGGTAAAGTAACAGAAAAAAAAAAAAAAAAAACCAAACCTAAGAGAACAAGATGCATGCTTATTCAAGTCTTTGACACAGAAGTAATTAAAACTTAGCTGAAGCAAAGTGCTACAGCTCTGGTAAGTACAACTTAGCATTACAGATCCAGGCAGGTCTGATGTTGCGGCCGGTGTGTCCAGAGACAGAAACGATGGTGCAGTACAGTCACAGTGCTTCTACATTCAACTCCCTGGAGTACCTTCAAGTAATCTCAAAAGCATATCATATTAATGTAACCATTGTATATGCCTATATAAATATACATACGTGATGATCTGCAGAGGCATCACTAATTTTGGATGTTGTGCATCAATCCACAAAAGCTTAGGGAGAAATCTGTGCCCTCTCAGAAGGAGCAAATCCTCCCTTGCATAACTAGAAGAGATACCGGAGAGAACACCCTCTTCTGAAATTTCTTCAGCTCCAGAATGACAGGGTAGTAGAGCTGGGAAGAGACCTCTTGAGACAGTTTAGTCAGACTGCCCTAACCAAAGCAGGGGCCACTACATCAGATTGCTCTGGGCCATGTCCAGTCAGTCGTCCCTGGGATCTCAACAGCCTCAGTAACTTGCTCCATTTGTTTAATCATCCTCAGAGTAAAAAAAACCAAGTGTTTTCCATGATTAAATGAATTTACAGCCATTTTACTTTGTATTCACTGGCTTTTGTTCTTTGACTGGACACCACTACAGGTTTTCTTTCCTCCATAGCAATGTGCATTTTTACACATTGGCAAGATGTCCTTTGGCCCTGCTGTCCTCCAGGCTGAACAGCCCAGCTGTCTCAGCCTCTTCTCTTACGAGCCCTTAATATTTTTCCTAGCCCTTCACTGGACTCACTCCAGTAAGTCTACTCTTTCTTCTACAGGGGAGCCAGTCCAGCACTCAACACAGAACTCCACATACAGTTGATGTTTTGACACCCAATGCAAACGGACCTTGATTAACATAATTGGCTTTCACATATGTCATTCCTGAGCTCTTAAAATGCGTGTGATTAAGCAAAAGCAGACAAATATTCAAACAAATAAGTCTTCCTTGGAGGATTTGATTTTGTGGTTGTTTGGTCATGTCTCAATGAGCAATTTAAAAGAAGAATCCCAAAAGTCTGTGCCACTGCTGAGTACTGAAGTATTGATCAGTGGGCTAAACAGCAATAAACACACTTATTTCTTTGTACTTAAGGTACCATCCAGCACAACAGATAAACATTGCATATAGGCACATCAGTTATGTGATATCATATATGATGGATACCTTTTTAAACTATGGAAGGAATAAATCTCAAAAGTTACTGAATACTTTCTTCCATTCAATGCCATTTATAGGTACTTTATAGTATTTCAAATGCTTTAAAACAAAATGACAAGTCTTGTCTCCAGATCCAACTTCATTTAAAAAAAAAAAAAAACAAAATATCTAATGCAGAATCTTATCCTAAAGATTTCAGTGCAGGGATTTTCTTACTAATTTCACTCTACAGAGGAAGGCAATTTTTAAATCTTTAATTTGCAGACATATAAAAGAAAAATACTTACCTGATTATACAAAAAAGGTCTGCATAGGAAGTAATAAGACTCTAATTATTACATTGTATATGAGAATTTTTTAAAATGTCTTCCAGAAACAATGGAAAATACTAAAACTAAAACTATATACTTCAATATGGACACATACAGTCAAACTACCCTGGTGCCTGAAAAGCAGGGTGAGGGCAACCATATACAAATTTCTTAAAA
Source organism: Corythornis vintsioides (assembly GCA_025447755.1). Taxonomy (NCBI): domain Eukaryota; kingdom Metazoa; phylum Chordata; class Aves; order Coraciiformes; family Alcedinidae; genus Corythornis; species Corythornis vintsioides. The sequence goes on from JAOEGS010022916.1 coordinate 22,065, forward strand.
TAGTCCTACAGAGCAAAACAGAGCATCTTTTAAATTATTTTCTGGAAAAAAAAAATATATAATTAAATATATAATTCAGTATTCAATAAATAATTATTAAATACACCATAAATATTTTTCCATTGTTCTTGCTTAATTTTTTTCCAATAAATAATAATTGTTGCATAATTACATTCTATTAGATCCGTTTTAGGGTTTCTTTCCTGCCATCTGTTTCCTATTTCCAGATTAATAAAATACTAACAGTTGCAAGGCTGGCAAAGGACCTCTGATTCTGTTGAGGCAAAACATGAGCTTTTGAGTGGCATATATTTTTTTCCAGTTAAAGTTACACTGAACTGTCCTGCCAAAATCATAAAAGTATCTAACAGATACATCATTATTGCTTGCAACTACTTACTACTTCTTGGAGTACAAAAACCCACTAAATATTATGAGCTTATAAAGGCAGAAACATCTGCCACAGTTTGACACCACCTCCCTGCCCCCCAGATATGGAGCTAAATTTGTATGTTGAGTTTGAAAGGTTCTGAGGCTGTGAAGAGATGCGATATGGGGGTAAGGAGCCAAGAGATGAGATATGAGTGGCATTTCACAGGCCACAGCCAGTTTTGTCTTTTTTAAGGACATCCCTATGCTCACAGTTTTTCTTTCCTTGTCATACTTACTAGAAAGATCAGAGCAAAAGCCCAGAGATTTCACCACAGGCTTTTAACCACACCCCAGCAAAGACCCTGCTGAGACCAACCTCTACTTCTGCAACAGCTGTTTGTATCCACCACCATGCAGCCCTAATTCTGTTGCCTTCCCTGCATACACTGAAACTAAATAGACATCCAGCTGGTGCTCCAGAGAAGCTCCTTGGAGGATTCCAGGAAAGCAGAGTACAATACCACTGCTCCACTTACTGGGGAATAATGAGCTAAACAAACACTTCATGAGCCAAAGACACACGAAACCCAGGAGTCAGATAAGGAAACAGGACTCTCTTGTTAGCTGCAGAGTAGTACAATCAGTACAGCTAAGCAGAAAGGCAAGAATATCTTTGAGGTTGAAAACATGGACAACTCAGCCAGGTAGACAAGTCCTGTTTCAGCGCCTAATTAGCACCTTTTTAACCAAGGGCCATAGCTCAGTTGAAACACCAAGGCTTACTTAGCACACAGGGCACCAGGCAAAGGGTATTGACCATGAGACAGCCCAGAATCAGCCCTGCATCAACAGGCCCAGAAAGAACATGAAGACCTCAGATTATGCAGTGAGGGTGGAAATGACCCTGAAATCATCTCTCCTCAGTACAGGCTCCTTTTTGATGTTGATCAACAGTGTTAACACCAAATGAATGACAACTGTGAAACAAGACTGCCCCAACTCACAGTGTAAGTAGCAGCCTTGAAAAGGAACTTGTCTAGCAGACAGCTGAACAGCAAGAGATTCTGCACCTTCTAGATGCATTCAAGGCAAGGCTATCTCAGGGATCACAGTGCCTGAAAAAAAATACCAAAACATCAACCTTAATCTCCCATTTTGCTGTCCAGAGCACAAAGCAATGCAACTTGTTCTTCAGGTATTCCATACAACTGGAATTCAAATCCATGATGAGTTTGCTGATGGATGCATCAATCCTTTATGATTGTAGCTTTCTTACAAGAGGGTCTTGGTCTTGTACTTCAATGTTTATTAATGTATCTGGATGTACCACCTCCATCAAGCTTTTTTTTTGGTTCTCCTTTCAAGGCTACCACATAAATTTTAAGAGCTGCCTAGTTGGCTTGTTACTGTGTAGCCTCAGCTTCAAACTAGGTACTGCCGTACATCACAGACAAACATCACTTGTGATACACTGAGATGTTTGCATAGAACATACACAGTCCTGAGCAAGCCTACAGACTGCAAATGATGAGACCTCATGCTGCCAGATGATGAAGAACTGTTAGGGAGTGTCTCAGCATGATAGTGATTAAAGTATTTCAATAATGAAACATGTCAACACAGACCCTGAATAACTCAAGGTAACAGTGTCTTGCTGCCAGCAGAATCCAGCCACACCAGTGCACTGTGCATTGCACAGATGCTCAAGAGCTAATGACTTGAAGAGATGAAAAGCAGTCTCAAGAGACTGAAAGACCATTCATTCAACTGCGCTTCTATTCATCAGTCATTCAAGACTGTATCAGTCTCCCACTTCAACTAAGAATAGACTGCACAAAAGAAAGTCAGTGCCATAGGGAAAGTTACTAAAGAAGAAAAAAAGAGCCTAGACAGGACGTTTTCAGTTGGTAGTGTTCAGGCTTACCAAGGATTATACATATTTACTGTGCAGAGCTAAAATATAACAAACATAACAGAGATCAAATATGACAAACATAGCTCAAGGGTTATGAACCTAAGTACAAGCATCTTGTAACCCAAGGGTTTACTATTCAGTTCTAATATTAGGAACTAGATCACTTTAGAAAAAAACAGAAACATAAACTTAAGTCTAGGCTAAATCTTTTTCTACTCAGAGAAAGAGCTGTACAGCTTTTGATTTATTTTTTTTTCCTCTGAGCTACAGATTTTCTAGATATCTATGTCAACACTGTCTATTTTCAATGAAGCAGATGCATTCAAGGACAGTTCCTAAAGAACTGGTGGGAAAGGTAAGCAGAAAATTCAATTAAAAAACAACCAACTCACTGACCAGGAAATACTAATCATGAAATTATCAAAAGTCACAAGATACCTCCATGGTGACCTTGTGCTTTACCTATTATGCTGCCTTAGGCCAAGTAGTTCAGTGATTCCCTCTTGTGTAAATAGTGTAGACCCAGAAACAAACATTACTTACAGAGATCTTACCTTGCAGGTATCTTCTAAGATCAGCAACACATTTTTATAACTTGTGTGCACATTTCACATTTTTGTGGCATGTATTTATTTTATGACATGATCTGTTCATGGTTCAGATTGGTAGGGGTTACTGCTTAGAGGGTAATGAAATATGGGAAAAACTATCTGGGTGATAGTTTCAGAGAGGAAGCAAAGGCAAGGAAACGATCGAGGTAGCTAGGGGAGGAACATGCATGGGAAATAGAAAGATAAAGGAATAAAGGGGGCCAGTTCCATCTAACCACCACTAACAGATTAACTAGTACTTGTTTGGCCAAGCCCTGTGCTTGATCAGCCCAGACCTATGGGGACTACATGCTCTGTCTTGCTAGTGGATGGATCTGGGGCAACTTTGCATGCTTCTACTAGGCTACAGGATTCAGTGATCCCTAACACAAGACACAAAAAAAGAAGACTGGAAGAGCCACGTACTTTACAAGAAGCTTTGTTTTTTCAGATTGCAGGAGCAGGATAATGTGCAAGTGCTGAGAAGGACTGTTTAGGAAGAAAAGAATGGCACTGTGGAAAAATGCCCACACAACATGGCTAGAATCTCTTTCTTCCACTTGTTCATAATACAAGATTAAGGAGCCCTCCAGAAAGCTCAGGGAAACACCATTGGTAAGGCCAATTATAGGTTGTGTAAAGACATAGTTCATGAGTTCCATAGCCTGGGAGTTCAGCAAGTAATAAAAAAAAAAAAAGAAAAAAAAAAAAAGAAAAATGTCATGACTAAAACCAACATATGCACTTACATTAGCCAGGATGAAGTGAGTAAAACTATGAAACACAGCCAACAGAGCAGAAGTTCAGAAAGTATTCATTCCTGTGGCTTAGTGAATTACCTCACAGCACTCATTTCACACTGCCTACTAATGCTTACTGAAGCATCTGACATTAACTAAACAGACAAGTTAATAAATTAGATAATTAGTCTCTTCTGCTGAATAGTATCTTAATGCACCTCTCTGCAAATTTTTCCCTACTCTGCTTAAGTAGTGCCACTCAACAGCTACAGAGTGAATGTCAAAGCTTATTTCCATCAAAGGTGATAATGGTATTGGAAGAAAAAAGCAAACCAGTGCATTTTTCAAGTTTAGTGCACCTCTCATTTCTATCACTATCCAAAGACTGACATGACCTCACTGCAAGAGTTATAATAGAAACCTCAGATATGTATACCATGTAATTTTGAGGAATTCTAAGCCTTTTGTAATATCTGATAGTGTTCCTAGCACTAGAAGTAAAAATATAATGAAAAATAATAATTCAAGAACATTTATATTCAAAGACTGAAGAAATAATATAAACATCACTAATAATGTAAAATACATTGGGAAGACAAAAACAACAAAAAAACCCACAAAAAAACTCCAAACCAAACAACAACATAAACAAAACTATCTGACTGCAAAACAGAGTAACTTTGGATGTATCTACCCAGTTTTTGCAAGCAGCTGAGAACTCCACAGATTTTCTAGATATAGACCAGGAAGCTAAAATCTACAAAACATCAAATCTACAAAAGACAGATGGATTTCTGCACAATTCAGAGCACTGGCAGAGAACACTCACCTGAAACAAACTGCAAGCATACCTATTTCTGTTAATACTTAGCAAGTTAAAATCACAAGGCAGGCAGCTTCAGGTCTCTCTCCAGGAGACTTAATGATACTAAATTCTGGAAGTGCTAAAAACTTGAAAGTTAGTAGAATACCACCAAAATATCTTTGTGCTGCACTGAGTAGTGAAAGAAACAAAGAAGAAAGTGGAACCAACATGTGTGAGAAGGAACTCTTGACTGAATGAGCAGTCATTCTCTACCATATTTATAATTTCTGTGTATATCAGTATGCATAATACTGTTACTAATAATATTAAATTCACTAAAGGTCACTAGGCAAGATCACTAATAATATTCCTTTTTTTACCCAAAGGAAAATTTGTTTATCCTTACATGTTATTTTTACTACTTCCTCAAAAACATATAAATTGATATACAAAATGTATATCAATCTTGACGAAGACACACAAAGTCACTATTCAATGTTTTTAACATTTGTCCATATTATATTACCTACATACAGATAATATAACCTGGCATCTACACCTTTCTATTATACTTTGTGGCACACAAGGTATGACATGACACAGCTCATTAAGAGTTTCTGCTGGTTCTACAGGTTTTTTTCTGGAGTCCACTATGATTTCTACATTAATTTTCATTCACCCAGTACCTAATTTCTCCATTCCCAAGTTGTCCTTTCCATACCCATTACACAACAGGTTATCTATTAATTTTCTTTCCTAAACTTACCTGCTTGTCTGTCTGCCACAGTGAGGAACTCAGGTCTAGCCTTTATCAATTGGTTTATGCCAGAACATCCTGCTTAATACTTCATTTGGGGAGGGAACTGAGGAGCAATATCCTTTTTCTCAGATCATCCAGCTAGACCCACCCTGGCCCAGGCAGCTCAGGGTTTGGTTTCTTGGATTTTGTTTTTAAGAACATTTGTTCTTGTTTTCAAGAACAGTTTGGTTCTTGGCACAAAGCAAAGGTGGCTGCATCAGAAAGAATCATCTAAGGTATTTTAAAAGCTGCAGTTCTCCCAGGCTTTGTAACTAGGCCACAGATCACTAGATTTTCACAGGAATCAGTTAAAAATAATAATAATAAAAAAAATAAATAATAATCACATATGTCCCTATGGTAGTATCTCTGGGAAAACTTCTTAAGAAAAGGCTGAAAACACCAAGCAGCGAGAGAATGATGGAAAAAAAAGTGAGAAAGAGCAGAGGGATCTCTAATGTCAGAGAAGATGCTCCATGAAGGAACAGATAGTCTCTGCACCCTGCAAATGACATACACTGGAGAAGAAAGGAATGGCAGAGCAAAACCATTACATCCTGATTATAGCCACTCAACACCCTTTTCCCACCACTTGCTTCCTCTCTGAAGAGACCTGATAAAGGGAGAAGGAGAGACATCTGGAATGAAGGAGAAAAGGCTGACCCTGGGAAAATGGGGAGAAAAACTGTTGTTTCAACACTTTTGTTTTGTTTTGTTTTTTGTTTTCCACTAACCACATTAGCTTTTTTAAAAAATATTTTAATTCATAATAAATTATTAATTTTCCAACAGCTGACTCTGCCTACCATGGCAACGGGTAAGCAAACTCTCTGCCTTTATCTCAATTCATGAACTTCTTCATTCCTGTTCTTCCTCTTCTCTCTCCCATCCTGCTGGGAGGGAAGTGAACAAGCAGCTAGGTGGGAGTCTGGCTGTTTAGCAGCCTAGGCTAAGCCACCACACAACTCAACTAAAAGCCCCCAAAATAAAATCCACAAGCAAGAAAATAAAACCATCCCTCAGTGTTTTGTTGTTTTTATTGAAATACATGGCTAAAAACTTTTCAGACACACAGGGAAATACTCTGCAGAGAAAGGATACAGCTGTGTATTTGCCACCAGGTACAGTCAAAACACTGTGACTGTCCCCTCCCCAATGGGATTTTATTAGGGAATCACTCACAGGAGATCTCCGAGAAGGCACAGAATGTATTAACCCCCGTTGCTGTACAGAAAGGAGCTTTGTACATGAGGGAGTCGGCAAAGTGCCAGGGCACATGTACTCAAATATCAGTGTGTGCCGAAAGAAGCTGCGTCGGCGAGCTCGATCTCAGCAGAAAGAGAAAAGGCTCCTGCCATTATGAATGAGTGTGCACAGCAGAGATAAAGCACTAAGCTGAAAACTGACAGAAAGGAGACTGAAGACTGGAAAGTTGTGCAGAAGAACTAGAAAAGGTTTCTGGAAATCAAATATAAAGTGAACATTTGATGGATGAGTGCTAGACATTAAACTCGAATTAATTTGGCACAATGGCATTACTGGATATCTATTGGAGGTTTGCTTGAGATAAGAACATAGTACTTAGAGCAGGAAAGAAAGGAGTAAATCCTTTCAAACTACTTGAATGGGTAAGACATAATAAATGGAAAACTTCAGGTTATCGAGGCTGCGGGAAAAATTACTACAAGCCACAGAAGTCACTGACAGAGTTCCATAAAGACAAAGAGAAAACAAAATACAATCAAATTTAAGGACGGAAAAAAAAAAAAAAAAAAAGGTGGATTGAGGATTTAGAAGACATCCACAGTTGGCAAATCAAGCAGCATACAAGTAAGAGAGAGAAGCTTTGAAACCACCTAGAATTAATAGAAGATATCCATCTTTTATTTCTTAGTGAAGAGATGGTTTCTATGAGTAGAAGGATTACTGTGAAATCTTTGTCCCCCTGAAACTGGAAGTGAAATTTCTGGGGTTTATTATGTGACACTGAAGAAAGTATATTAGCTAATTACTTATAAACAATATAAGGAATTTTGCACCTTTTAGGGAAACCAGCAGGATACACAAGTTGAAGCACAAACTCAACACTGACAGAGTTATTCTTGCATTATTGATGAGTTCACATGCTTTTTCACACACACAAGTATAATGCTGTACTTCATTAGTTTTGTCCCAAGACACCAACTTCAGGTTTTCTGGCCTACTAAATACTAAATATGTCCTAATAGTCACATTGGAGAACTTTGCCAGACAGTTTTCCATATGCAGGAAAATGACTGATGACCTTTGCCTTTCTAAGGCCTGCAAAGACACTGTAGGTGTTTCTTATATAAAGATCCCTCTGTAACAATCAGGGCAGGAATTCACAGAAGGCACCTCCTTACATCACAACTGGACTCTGGTTCTTGCAGAATTGGTGAAATAGGCTTTTGCTATTTGTTTGGTCAAGACAAGAACAGAAGCCACAGCCACTGACAACACCAATCTGGACAAAGGTTGTTTTCCATTTTTGTAGACTCGCTTTTGTTTTCAGGGATTGCTCTTGTTTTCAGACAAGCTATTATGCCACCTAATTTCTTCTGTGCTGTTAACTCCTCAAGTCTTACCAACTTGAATGCATCAGGGCTGTTATTAAATCCATAAGATTTATCTGTTTACTAAATTGTTATGAAACCAATTAACTGCTGGCCTGAATTAATTTGGCAATAAGTTCTTTCCTGTCAAACATCTGCAGAGGATCAACTTACTCTTCATTCTTTTGCCATAAAATTTTATCTTCCTTTAATCCATTTCTTTCTAAGGCTCTTCCTTATTTTTTGATTCAGCTTCAATATGAGATGAAACAGTATTTAGATATTAAACTTAGGAGAGCTTTGATACCATTTCTCTTCATGTATTAGTTCTGAATTCAGTTCTATCCAAGCTATGCATTTTTTGCTGATGCTGTTATTGCTGCACAAGGTTTTTGCTTGGACTTTCATCCTACTCCCACTGAAGTAATTCAATTGGAATCTCCATCACTTTGAATAATCATGATACTGCACAAAGGGAAGAAATATGCAATATCTAGACAGCAGGAAAAGTCTATTACTTTACATTAAAATATAGGTGCATTGGGAACAATGCTAAACAAAAACAGGAATTCATAAAAATTAATGTAACTTTTTTTCTTTTTTGGTCAGTTTTGATGATTGAGAAGTTTATAAGCTTTGCCTTTCTTGCAAATATATGCTCTAGTTTTCTAGCAAAACCTACTACAGCAAGTGTAAGGTAGTATCTTTTCACAGTTGATGGAGAGAAGTGTATTTTTCTCTTGATACAAACTGCCTCAAAACAACTGAAGAAATTTAGATGAGTAAAAATGTGTGCAGGGAGGAGGAAACAGTTGAGCTAAAAGCTTCCCAAGTGAATAAGAATCCTAAAAAGGGAGAAACTGCAGATACAGGTTCCTCTTGCCAACTGCATTTTTGCCCCAACAAAAAAAAAAATAAAAAAAATAAAAGCATAAATCTTCTCCCTCAGTCTGGCAGACACTTTCTTGTATCTGCATTTAATCAATGTTTTCCTACTACAGGCCCATTTTCTCCTCCAACTTTTATCACTTGTCCTTCATTAAAACAAATCACATTTTCCTTCTTTAGTTCTCTCATTTCTTCCAACTCAGTCTACCTCTAGACATGAAAGAAAGACCACCATCCACTAGCAGGTGTAATTTGCTGCTTTAGTGCTCTAAATACTAGCTAACATTTTCCTCAGTGCACCCAATGTGATGAATCCAAGGGTGCTTTGGCTCGAGAAATGCTGTGTGGGAACAAACATGTGTAGTGTTAATAAATACAACATGACACAAATATATAAGGTAAGAAGAAAAACTCACTGAAGTGAAAAAAATTTACACAAGCTTCAAGGAACTTGGGGTGAGATCACTGGTACTTGCAATAGTAGGAGACAGAGCTAAAAGGGATAGGAGAACTGGTATCCTTGAAACTGTCCCATTTAGACACAGAGAGACTATTTAAGGTCATAAGCTATTCTAGTCTGTTTTTTCTGTACATCATAAATAACCACTGAAGAGAATTACTGTTGGAGTTGCTTCATAAAGAAGATGCTATCTGAATTTTAGAACAACAGGAAATAGGAGTTATATATTAAGCTCAAAATAGATTTTACTGCCCATTCTAGACAAGCTTCTCATAACAAGCAATATCTCATTTCACCAGAAGATTGGCTCCTTGTAACTGGACAAAAATGAACTCTTTCCCCTCAAAATATTTCAAATGTTTTCATATATGTGCCCTATATTAAGACTGAGTTATCAAGTTATGTGCCCAATTATATAATAATACCAATTTGACCTCAGGCAGGAATTAATACTGCAAGTCTTGTCTTGCAGCCAAGATGAAATGAAACAACTATTACAGACACACACATGTGCAAAATTCTTTCACTACTCAAAGTGCATCTACTGGGGAAGTACAGGCAACATGATTTAGGAATGCAGGTTCCAAGGCTGGCTTTATGCTATTCATGGTGGCATTTAGTGTTTATGGTACAAACTGGAAAAGCAAAACACCGAAGTAAAAGCAATACATGCCTCTGCTGCAACAACTCCCCAATAGTCCTGAAAATACTTATTTTTTTCTTCTGTTTAACTTAACCCTGGGAACCAGATTTAAAGTAATGACTTAAAGAAAATCTATACAATGGCAAAGTTAAATAAAAAAGATTATTAATTCAAAAATATCACACAAGTCATACGTTATGATCTGACCTTCTGGAGCTGGTTTACTCGCATTTGTTTTTTCTGGATCCTTCACCTTGGATTTACTTGTTTCTTTTCTTCTCTCTATATCTTTAACTGAAATGTAAGGAGGGGGGAAAAAATGATAAATCAAACTTGAAACACAGTCAGAAGCATGTAATTATCTTATTCCAGATTAAAAAAAAAAAAAAAAGCCGCACACAACATCTTGCAATATGCTTAAACAAGTGTCATTCTGGGTTTTCCCTCCCTCCCTTAGGGTTTATACTTTTAATTAATCTTTCCCCATCCTATCATCATTAACCTTCTAAAAAATGACTCGCCTCACATAGGAGAGTTCAAATACAGTGACATCAGCACCTAAGCCCACGCTGACAAAATCCAGCACTGGAAATATAGTCCATAGAATTGGCAAAGCTAGCCAGGGAGAGTCCAGCACTGCAGAGTTCCACTCCAAGTCATTCAACACAAAGCACATAAGCCAGCTGTTACACGATCCTATTTAAAGAATCAGCTTAGATCCTATGCCCAAAGCTGTTTTCAGGTCACCAAACACTCCCCTAAGAGCCAAGTTGCTCCAAAGCTCAGACTTTACCGTGTTCCTGTCCCACAAGTGGGTGGGATACCTCCCTTATTATGTCCCAAACCTCTCATAACAAGCAAGCAGAACCCTATTCAATTAGCAACTCCTAATATTACATTAGTAGCCAGTATCACTCTATTCATAATCTGAAAGATTCTGGCAAAATCCCCAAATAATTTTTTACTTTTTTTTTTCTAATAAATGACTTTGGCAGAGTCTCCCTGGGAGCCACACTGGTGTCACACTCCAGCTGTCTACAATGGCCAGGAACAGCTTAAAAGAGACAAACCAAGTGTCTTTCATAGAAAATATCATCTACTCCAATTAAAATCTTTATGTAGAGTTGGATTATGACCAACACTTATCCAAGCAAGCAGTGAGTCTAGACAGGATCAGAGTCCCTCTGTGCTACATCAGTAAAATAAAGAAAATAATTACCCCCCACCCCCATACAACACCAACAAAACACACATACACTGATCTGCCTCTTGAAACATAAGGTATAAAATAGAAAATACAAGAATTCCATGTAACAGAACTGAAACCAAAGTCAAAAGGGATTTCACCAATTTAACCAACAGTATACAGAATATCTGAAACAGCCAGAGTACTCAAGTTCTAATCCAAAATATAATCACAAAACCATCCTAAGGTCTTAGGAAGACAACAAGCCACTTTCAAGCATCTGAGCATGGCTTCCTCATGTAGTAAACCTCTGAAGAATACACAGCTCTCACTCAAGGTATAAAGGTAGGAAAATAGGTGAAAAAATAACTGAAGGTTTGACTCATCTCTTTACTAACACGGCACATGTACCTGTACATCACCTTTACCTTTATTGAGTAGGTCTGAAACTGATTCAAAAGTAAATTCAGGCCCAAGTTAATGAGGAATCAGCTTTTACCAAGGTAGATCTTGGTTGTTAGCTGGGCTACAGATAAAAACCATGATGACACCAGGTGTTACTGAAAGGTCTGGGTTTAACCCTTACCTAAACAAGTCTCCAACTAAAAACAGAGGTGAAATTAACAGAACAATACTACAAACTTCGGGCTACTACAAACCAGTAGCTCAAAAGGATTCCATTGCTTCACCTTCTAAGATAATTCCTTTCAGAAAAAAAGCTGAAAGTAAGCTAAGGAGCTGCTTGATGACCTCCTCTTAATGCCAGTGCTGTCAAGTGGCAGTCTCCAGAGAACCAGTACAAAAGTCTGAGAATGCTCATGGGAAACTAGTCTGTCACATCCTGAAAGCAATTTCTGGATTTGGGAAAGCAATTTCTAACTGTCAAAATTCCAACCACTTCAGAAGAACAGAGAGGATGACAATAGCTTGATAACATGTTTACACAGACAAAAAACCTTATCTGTTGATTGTTTTTACAGAAACATTTTAAAAGTAGCAAATTGCCCAGTGATCCTTGTTAATTACTTACTACGTGCAGTAACTTACAAGCAGCACTAGAATAAGTATCCCTGCCTTTACAAAAGGGAATACTCTTTCAACAATAAAATTTTATTGTAGTCTTGAGAATTGTTTGTACATCAGTTACAACTCAGCAGCATTAAACATGTACTTCCAGTGCACTAAGCCAGAGGATATTCTCAAGTTTTGTATATGTTTGATATTTTTCATCTCAAGAATGTGACCACATGTCAGAGAAAAGGGAAAAACATCCCTAGAATACAGGATAACAAACCAGGCAGCTTTGTATAGATGCTGTATCTGGTTTTACTCATGTAAGGCATCACACTGTCAAATGAAGCTCCAGCCTTAAGTGCTATACATTTTCTGCCATAGCAAACAAGAGGTTTATGAAATGGAACATAACCCCCATATTGTCAAATCGAGCTGCCAGCTCTACTTTTCTGAAAGAAGAGGTAATTTGAAAAAAAAAAAAAAAAACCAAACAACCCAGCCACATCTAATATTATAGAAGTTAGTGCAGATTTCTGTGGGCTGCTCTTTAATGCTATTCTGTGGTTTGTGGGTTTCCTAACCAGGGTAGAACTTAAAGTTGTAAACAGCTGCAGTGATGAAAAGCTAGAAAGAAGTTTACAATACCATTATCAAGCAGTCTTTCATCTTGTGCTAGTTCTAAAAGAAAGGTAGTTTAGCAATGGCAGTGAGGAATATTCAGTGTCAAGGAATTCAGTAGGCTTTCAGCTGTACTCCCAGACTGTCACACTTACCTTTACCAACCCAACCTCCACTGATCATATTTAACAGAACTGTTTAAGACATAGATCAAGCCAAACCAGCTGACACATATCACTGATATAGACATTAAGAGTATATATAGATCAGATAAAGTCTTAAACATAATTTGCAAGCACATTTGACAATAATTTAGTAAGATGAGAAATAATTTAGACTTTCATAGCATCATTGAACTAGCAACAAGTTGGCAGTTGACACAACTGTAAGAATGTTTTTATTAAAACTTGAATGGAAAGAATAAAACCTTTTAAGCATTAGAATATAGCACTTCCCTTCTTGTTTACCCTCACTGATGATTCTTTTCCACAAGATGCTCACCAATTTAATAAGAAAACAGAGAAGAAATGGATTCCAAACCAATGGAATAGCCCAAAGCAAGTATCTCCTGTGCAAGAGCAACTGGATCAATCCAGGTCTCCAACTTTATATTCCCCAATTAAAATCTGTGGCTCCAAGTAGCCTTCCCCCCCAGAAGAAACTGTGTTTCCACTACCCCCCCCCCCCCCCCCCCCGCCTTTGTGTCAGACTGTAATCAGTTTAAATATCTGATAAATTCTGTATGTCAGACATAAAAGATACATACTTCTGAACTGGCCTTGTGCTGGCTTACTCTCCTTGTCTTCACTGAATGCAATGATCTGAAGAGCATAGTTTTGATCTGGAATAAGACCTTGAATAATTGCTTTGGTTGCAGTGTTTTGAAGAATTAATTGATTGGTTTTTCCACCTGTAAGACCAAAAAAAAAAAAATTAAAAGAACACAAATACTTTTTTTTTTTTCCCTATGGTGGAAATGGAATGTAATGACTTAAAACTCCTTTAAGCTCTACTATGACAAGTGTTCCCACTCTGGGGACTATTCATAGAGCTAGGACTGAGGGCAGCCCAGAAAAACAAGAAGTGAGGCAGTCTGACCAAAGACATGAAGCAGTTTTCTTAGATAAAAAACACTCTATCAATCAGGCCTTTGCATCTGGACTTCATGGAATATCCATAGTGTCCAGGAAAACTATTAATGAAGGAAAAAAAAGAAGCATCTGACAAAAATCAGTGAAGTTTGGTAACATCATGCCCACAGTCTTTCACACTGCTCTGTGGTTAGCTGTGAGTTCTGACCCAGTCCTATCCACATCATCTCTGAATATCCCACCCACTTCCTTTGGGTAAGGGAATTCTCTTGGATACAAATATTAAACATTTCTAGAGATACATACGAAGATTTTCCACAAACATGTACAAATATGTATTTCAGCTGTATGCTAAGTGTTATCTATATATACATTTAAATATGTACAGAAACATTTCTACACATGCAGCCTACTATAGTCACTATTGCCCACTTTTACATTTCAAGTTTTCATTCAAGGATTTTCAATTTTTAAAGGGTTTTGGGGCATTTTTGAATTTGGTCTAAAATCTTTCTGGTCTTTTCTGATGAGCTCACTATAAGAGAAGGTCCAGGGAGATTCACCTGCAAGCTTTGAGCAAAATAGGGTTTTCCTATGCTCTCCCTTTAATACCTCCTAGACCAATTTATACCCCACAGGAAAAGTCAGTGATAATTCCCAAGGACCATATATGAAGCGCAACTACATCTACCCACCTCTTCTACTTTCAGCATTCCATTCCCTTAATCTATGGCTATGACAACCCCCTGGTGAGACTGACCAACCAATACTCTGTTATCCACAGCTTGCTTGCAGTTCCTTAGCCCTGAAGGATGACACTAGTCTATTAAAAGCTCTTCAGCCTTAAGAAGACAGTCCTTTCATCTTAAAAAAGAACATACAGACTTTTGCTTTACCTGAACTTGGGGTGACAAGCAGCTTGTATCCAGTGAATTGCCCTTTGGGGGCTTTCCAAGAGATCTGTACACTGTCAGGACTGACTACATTATATCTTAGTCTTGTTGGTGGGGACACTGCAAGTGGGGAGAGAAAACAACATTTTAAATTCAAATTAAAAGCAGCTGCCAATTTTAAACAAACACACACATATAGGAAGACAACACAAAATTTTAATGATAAAGGATGCAAGTTATTCAAAATAACACATACATCAGTTTATTAGTTTGTAAAACAACATCCCCAGGTGCACTACTTCCCTCAGACATACCTTTTATTTATCTCTTTATAAAAACAAACTAACAACCTAAGAGCAGAGGACAGAAAGACAAAGAGAGTTAGATGTTAAGACTAGTTTAGCAGGCAAAGCTGGTAATAAAAATGCTCTTTGTTAATATATGGGAATTTAAATTGCTCTCCTTGCTTACACTGACCATATGCATTGCATAGCTTCCACCCTGCACTACCATGGGCAGTTGCCCACATTTAAGGTCACTCGGGGCCAAGTTTTCAAAGCCTTGAGAAGACAGTGACCAAGAGGAAAGACAGGCATGCACAAGGCAGAGGGAACATCAGTGGTCCAACTTGCAAACCTGGCCTAAGCAGCCCACAGACTTGCCCTGCTGCAGCACTGCTTTGGTCTCTTCAGGACTAGCAGGCACACACAGGGTAGTCAGGATTTAGACAAAGGCAACCTGGATGGCAAACTAAATCTGGCTGCTACTCAGGCTGTGCCATCACCTAGGTTTCAAACAGAAGCAGCAGGTGGAATGAATAAAGGCATGAGATGATTGAGAAGGAGGGGCTATTTCAGTGAAACACCACACAGAGGAACAAACGTAAAATTTACCCTGGGTTGTTACTGCATTAGCAGCAGCTCTGGGTCCATGCACATCAACTAGTTTTTCACAGCTCTGCATCCCCCTGCTCAGCTCAGCTCCACTGATGCTGAGCAACATTCTAAGTAGCATTTCTGCTCTGCTCAGGGAGACATCCCTCCTTCACAGCAAACAACTGCAGCAGAGCTGCTGCCCGTGCAGCCTATGCTATCCAAAGCTGGCAGTAGGGGAAGTCATACACTGCAATAGGGTTTGGAGCACACAACTAACTGATCAAGAGTGAAAGGCAGCCATGAAGCTACCCAGAGGCTAAGCAAACAGAAAGGGTAAAGTCCTCCACCAACCTTACCCCCCTCATCTTCTCACAATCTCCACAGCCCCCTGAGCTTTCATCATTTTCCAAACACTTGGTGTTTCTGCCACTTAAGATTTGTCAGTATTTCTTGAGAAATAAGGGAAATTATTTTAAAGGGCGAAATGTCAATTTCTTTTCTCTAGGGCCCAAGATAGTTCTTAATTGACTAGGTTCATGCCCACTGTTTCTTGGTCCACTAGATGTAATAAGCCAAGACTTCTCATTATATTTCTGAGAGTTAAGGATTACAACATACGGAGCATCTGAGTCAACAGGCAGAATGTGCTGGCCAACAGTCTCTGGCCTCTCCATTTGACCTGCTACAGTCAATGCAGCTCTGGCACAAGCAGCAGCCAAAGACCTGTCCTGAACTGATTACTTTTTCCTACATGCTGCTTTTTCCAGCAGCTTGAGCAATGAAAGAAGCAGGCTGTAGGGTTGTTGAGATTTGGGGTGGGTTTTTTTTCTAATCTAACATTAAAAACAGTTTTGGTCTCAAAAGTAAAAATCTGGAGGTTTAATACAAGAGATGTATTCCCTTGCATTCAGCCTCTCAATCCATAATGGACAACTTTATCAGACCAAAGACAGGTTTTGTAATTCTTTGTCTTGAGGGACTTAACACCAGAACACAGAAAAGAGAGTACATAAGCAGAAAGGACAGCTTAGTGACACCTCCACAGTCTCAAAGACTTCAGAGAAGAAGCTCAAGAAGAGAGGCAAGGGGAGAGAAACAGCAGGCAGCACACCAACTCCACACTCCCCACGCTGTTCCAGCTCACAGCACTGGGCTTACACCCACACAGTGCATTTCCCCAGCTGCTGGGCACAATCTGTCTGGCTTTGTCTTCAGATTTCCTCTCACCTCCCCAAAGTTTAGAGAGAAAGAGGCTGCAAGCAAGAGTGTGAAGGAATTACTGCAAACAGAAAATCAGTTCTTTGAAAATTTGGCCCTCAGACTGTAAAATGTTTTTCTGGGCAAGTTTCTGCAAGAACATTCAGCATGCTATAATTGCAATAAAATGACAGACTATGGCAAAAAGCTCTGAAAGCCAAGCAGACTGTAGTTATGGATTACAGCTTTTAATTCATTCTCAAGATTCATTCTGTCTTTGAGCTATGCATAAATCCCAATGAATTGGGTCTGAATGAACTAAGAGTGACAAATCATACCTAGAAGTTTGCAAAATATGCAAGGAATAGCAAATAAACTTTTGAGCAATGACAGTATGAAAGTGTGAAAATGCTGCATACTTTACCAGTGTTACATGGTAAATTTGTGTGGGAATTAAGAAGCAGAGCAGAGAACAATAAAGTCACCAAGGATTGAAAAAAGAAAAAAAAAAAAAGCCATATCTTAGAATTTCACAGTTCATTTTCTCTGCCATCTTCTTCCTTCTCCTGTCATTGCATTCCATCCTACAGTTTATGAAAGCACCTTCTAACAAAGAAGCATAGTTCTGGACTAATTGCTATTAGCCATCACCAAAACAGGTAAATTTTGGGAGTCCCTAAAAACAACCAGAGCTCACAAGCAAAGAAGGACACAATCACCAAAAGTTTTTCTGTTTACTACAGAGTTACAATGTGAAAGACTAGAAAAGTTGTGCCAGAATAGTCTTTACATAACTAGTCAATTTCCACTGGGTGCTTTTTGTATCGAAGGTGGCAGTGCAGGGGAATGGACATTCCCACACAGCAATTAACCATAAGGAAAAAAAGAATTAATTATTCACTAGGAAGATACTCAAATGTGTCTTAGTTGTGCAAAGACTAATGTTCTGGCAGAGAAAATACATACAGCTAAGAAGTTAAAAATCTAACACTTGAACAGACAACAAGATATTGATGGGAATTACTACACATTCACCAACCTGGAGAGGATATCTTTATTTCTTTGGACCTTTATTGTCTGTGGAACAAAATCTCACTTCTTGCAGAAAGGGAAAAAAATTAATCCAAGCTGAGTCAGTTAACTGATAAAAATCAGTAGCTAGAGCTTGTTAAATGGTTTTACAGGAATGTAAAAGTGAATGGCCCTCAGCAACATTGGAGCAGTCACCCAAAAGAAAACTACAGACAAGTTCAAGGCTTTGGTTTACACCACCAGATAAATTAGCACTTCAAATACATAACTCTTGTAAAGAACTAGAGAGTGTTCTGAACTACTCAGAATATGAATAAAAAGGAAAAATACTATAAATTATATGTGTGCAGCTACAACATCCAAGAGTCTAAGACTGGCTACTAACTAAACCTTGTGACTCCCAATTTTCTTTGGTTATAAGAATTAAACAAGTTAATACACACTGCAGTTACATTACTGACACGTGGAAATTATTGCTACACAAAGTTCCATCTTTAAATACAGAAGGAAAATTCTTATAGCAAGTTATTTATGAATAAACGGAAAAACTTTTCAGTATTTTTCTTGCCTGACACTATTTTTGCGTCCTATATAATAACATAACTAGACAAATGCTGGATGGTTTTGTTGCTGCTGTTTAAGTGCCATTATGCTGAAGGAGGAACAAACAGCAGTAATGAAAGAATAATTCTCACTAAGTAAAAAACAAATGGTACCATGTGGTTATAAGGCATTCTGGCAATAAATTCCATGTAGCTAAAAAACCATGTAGCTCAATGCTGGTAATTCCTCAGTTGAGGAATATCCTGTAGCTTCAGGCATATTTACTTCTGTCTCCCAAACATGTTCTTCTTTCAAGGAAGTCACATTACACACCTTTACCTGAGCACCTTTGCCAAAGGAAGGAAATAAAAGCTGGAACTAATACCAGCTCTTGCTACACCTTGGCAGACTGTACAGTTTCTTAAAACAAATGTTCTATTTGTGCTGTACTAAAATGTAGATATTAGCAAATTCCATGAAGAGTCTACTGCAAGGGGTGTCAGCATTGAAAAAAGAAAGGTTTTAAGAAATATTAAGTGTAGCAAGAGATATTTTTATTCTGTGAGCATGGAATAGAGACTTTATATTACCTCATTCAATATGATAAGAGTCATTTTGGACCAAAGCAACAGTTCGCTTAGCTTAGTATCACACTGCTGACAGCATTCAGCAGCTGATACACTTTTTCAGCAAGCATGAACAAGGGAAGTATTGTTCTTTATTCATTAAGTATACCAACTCTAGCTTCTACTGGTGTGATGATTGTGGAAAAAACTCTGACCTTCATTTCATTGTATGTTCATGTTCAAGAATTTTCTCCCTTACATATGACCAATTAAATCAATGTTAAAAAAAAAACCAAACAAACAGTGGGAGGAAAGAGTATGGCTTCCTGAGTTCAAGGAATCTTGCAAAATTTTCTGGAGATGGATCTCAATCCCCAGCTCTCTTTTGCAAATCTTAACCATATGTATTAGACTGAAATATTATATAGAGAGAGAGACAAACCATATGCTTTGCTTTATTGGCTCATTAAGTCACAAAAATTCTGGACCTCATTTCTGACCAGAATTGATTTGTTCAACATAGGGAACATGTATTTCTTCATTCAGCTCACATCACCCACATTAAATATTACTGCTTACATGTGTCCCTAAGTTCTGGGAGAGGCCTGTAAAACACTCACAGATTCCCAAACATCCCAGCTGGTATGTGCTTCCCCAGCCCCAGAGTGCCACGCAGACTGGACCACACTGCTACTTGCTTTTACCAGAACTTGGAAAGATTCAGGTTGCCACCATTTTCTGAACATGCTCATGAATAATGCATTATACAAGATGCTTTAGAAAAGACCCAGGATCAAACTCTGCTCCCAGTTATTCCTATGCAGTCTCATATGAAAGGGATTACATAAATATGAAGCAGGGAGAAACATCTTTCTTTAGAAACCGTAAAAACTCACTGGCATTCTCCTCCTCTCTTCTTCCCCAGCAAGAGGATAGATTTGCTCTAGAAGTAAAACTACTACCAGCACTATCAACAGATATTTAAGCCTAACAGTCTCAGCAGTATCTTCTCATATTCACAAAGAGATTTTTTTAGAAGAAAAGCTGCAGAAGTAGTCTGTGACATTTAACAGTCCTGTGTGATGTTGTGTTACAATAGCTACTGTTCCAACGAAGAAAAACATATATTCCATACAAGCTCAGTACCACAGCTCATCCTTCAAACATAACTTAGAGGACAATCACAGCAATTTCTGATCAGTACTTTCATGTACTTTCCCTATTACACATTTTGAGCCACCTGAATATGCAAAAACGTTTAAGCTATTTCAGATACTACTCAAAGAGCACACTTGAGTGTATAATTCTACTCCCCCCTTGCCTACCCCAAGATCAGCAGCAAAACTCCTTATGAAGCATTTTGGTTGTACCAGATGCACATCCTAAGAGGAAAGTAACACATTTGGAATGAGGAAGTCTACTTGTGCATATCAGAGTAAAAAGCTCTGTTGTCTTACTTATGACTTACCTTGGCCCTTGGCATTGCTGATGAAGGAAGCTGTGATAGCTAAAAAAGCCAAGACGAACCAGCTCTGTGTCTCACACCGACAAAGCATCTTCTTCCCCTCAGTACACACAGTATCAGCAGATCTGAAAACACATAGAACAAAAAGCCCCATTAAATCTCCAAAGTGAAGGCATCCACTTTAATGAAAGCTGTGGGCCAAATCTGAGTTCCATTAAAAAAATAAACTTGCTGTAGACATCAGCAGAGCCAAGATTTCACCATAACACCAGCTTTATAACCAAAGCATATTTTACCCAAAAGGGAAAAGAACCCCACTTGGGCCTCTCAGTAGGTCTGAAAATTCAGCCTATGTAAAGAGAAAAGTGTTATTCTTTGCTAAGGATATGTGACTGTCAGAAGTGGAGTTTGCTATGTGTAACAAGGCAAAGCAGGTACCACTGTGCAGACCAGTGTGGCAAGCACCTTATAACACCTGGGATGCAGAACTCTACAGCTCTTGATAGGACTAAAACAGTTATCCACTTTAAACCCAAAAAGTGTCCAGAATGGGATATTAAATTATGTATTTTGGGATTCTCTAATTAAAAGATTTTAAAAATGACATGACAACTGCACTGCAAAGCCACCATAAAATAGAAATGCCAGTGCTCAGTAACTCCACTGAAATAACCATTGAACAGCTGTTAAATGAGGCAGAACTTTGTTTTGAGGAAGCATAAGTCCTCTTATTGCCTTCTACAGTCTACTCTATCTTATTCAACTTTGTGCTCTCTACTATAGTACCTGGCACTTACTGTGACTAAACCAGACTCAGCTCTGAAGGCCTGCAGGATATCAGCTGAGTAACACCAGTACAGTTATTCAACACACACAGAAGCACGTCTCGAGATGCATCAGCATGTTCATAACATTGTGCTTACACACATTTGTCTACCACTCATCTTTACTGTACTGGTTTGAGTAGATTTTCTGCACCAGGAGAAGAATTTTTGCAGATCTTTCTTGTTAGTGTTTTAAAAGTATTAAAATAATCATAGATTTATTGCTGTCAACAAAAGTGTCAGCATTTGAAGGTTTACTTTGGTAAAAATTGGTGTATATATTTGTGTTGCAGGTCCCACCTCCTGTGTATTTCTCTAATACTCCCAATATACCATCACAGAATTTGCCTTTTGTGCATTCATTGTCTTCCAAGGAAGGCACAAAGCAAGTGGTTCAAACACTATAAGTACCTCAACCATTATTTAACAGACAAGAGGATAAGACCTACACATTCTCTCCAAGTATTTGCTATCTGCTGTAGTTATCCCAGGAAT
Source organism: Corythornis vintsioides (assembly GCA_025447755.1). Classification (NCBI taxonomy): domain Eukaryota; kingdom Metazoa; phylum Chordata; class Aves; order Coraciiformes; family Alcedinidae; genus Corythornis; species Corythornis vintsioides. The sequence goes on from JAOEGS010022916.1 coordinate 43,649, forward strand.
TGGTAGGTCTACTTTTTTAAGTCCCAGTCATGAGCGCTTGATATGCCACTCAGAAATATATAGGGGCCTTAATCATTGTGAATTCCATCCCCACTGGAGGTTATCTAAGCATCAAACAAATCATCAACAAATCTCACACTATTTATGTGTTTTGAATCCATCCCTTAAAAGTATAATTAGTTCAAGACAGGCAAATAGCTAGATCCAATAACAAAAATGGGCATCGGAAATTTCAGTATTGCTACACCCAGTTCCTTGGACACGTCCTCCAGATGGAATTCAGGAACCTAAGCAAAGTACTCAGGCTTCCTACTCCATGAATATAAAGAGTCAGACACCCAAAGACTGGATCCAGATGAGTCAGCACAGTCAGCAGTTGTCTAGTGACAGTTGTCAGTGTCTATTGCCTAGTTGTCTAGGCAATAGGAAGAACAAAGAAGTCTTAAACAGTCTGAAACCCACCCCTTGTGTATCTCACATTGGGTATCCATGCTTCTCTCCCTCAGCAATACAATTTGGAGCACGTAAATGTAGACTCCTCAAACAACAGCATACAATTCATTCTTCCATGCAGTCACCATTGACTATGTGCTGTTTTCTTTCCATGCAATAATCCAGGCATTACATTACTTACACTGGTGGCTCAATTCCCCACCTGCTAGAGTTGTTATGAAACCTCCTCCCAAAGAGGAGCTATGCATACTCACAGGTAATCCTGTCTAGAAAGTGCTGCTTTTACAAAAAAAAAATAAAAATAAATAAAATAAAATAAAAAAAAAATTAAAAAAAGGGCCATTGCACAGAGAAGATTTAGTAGGATACATAAAACTGGTGCTGTATAAAATAGGCACAAGTTAATCTCTACAATGATCCCCACTTCAGGGTGCACTTAACTGGGAAAGGCAGCCACCAGTCTGCAGCCACCTGACATCATCTGGGAATAAAGAGAAATACCTATTCCTCCTGCTTTTTATATGTTTCACCTTTTATTAACTACTTGGTAAAGAAGTTATCTGACAGAATATCCCTGGCAGCCGAGTCCAAACTCTCCCAGGCCAAGAGCCCTCCCTGCGCAGGAGGCGAGCTCCACTGAAATCCACTCCCCAGCGTGTTCACAGCTCCTCTCCGGGGTGAGGTCCCGGACACCAGCCTGCCCGTGCCTGGCAATAAAGCATCTTCTCCCGAGGAAGCAACCAGCCTTTGAGACCTCCTAGCCCAGAAGAAACGCACCACACACCGTGCTCCGTAGCGCCCTGGCTGCCAAAACACACGCAGCCCAGGCGAGGAGGCAGAGCCGTCTCGGCACAGCCCCGGCACCCCTACACAATCGGGCACGTTAGCTCTGCCTTCCCGAGTTGGAGCCCGGGGGTTACTACTCCCGTCCCGGTGGCTCGTTAGGGAGCGGCGTGGCCCTGCGCCCACCTGCCGCCTGGCTACAAGCACATGGCCCTCGACGTCCTGCTGGGTCAAAGGAACAGCGCGGACGGCCCCGGTACCGCCGCGGCCTCGAAGGAGTCTCCGGGTCCGCCACCATGGCCACCGCCCCCACACGGGAAAGGCGGGAAGGCGGCAGACAGGGTCGGCAGCGAGGCGGAGACGCTGTCCCGGTTCTCGCAGACCCGCCGGCGATACCACTTCGTTCGTCTCTCCTCAGCCCGGCCCAAGGGCCGCAGCTCACAAACGCGGCGCCGCGTCCCGACCCCCCCACTCTGGAGAGCTCCCCGCCAGCAGCACACACGGGCCCCCGGTTGACTCCGAGTTCTCCCCAAGTTAATAATAAAGGGACCGCCGGGGTGGGGGTCCTTGTCTTCGCCGAGCTGAGGCGAGAACTGGGCCCCGAGAGTCACTGGGTTCCAGCTACCCGCCGTCCCGGGCAGCCACCCTCTCAACTGCCCCCCTCCAGGCGCCGCGGCAAAGCGACCTGCCCGGGCGCGCCGCGGGAGGCTCGGGAAGGGGGATGCACCGGCGCACGGACGCGGGCAGCAGCCAGTCCCTCCGTTTCAAAGTGTGACTTTTTAATTGCGATTGTTTTAAAATTAAAAAATTTGCAGGAGCTTCTTAGGGGGTCCCAACTCCTCGCCCCACGCTCGCAGCCTTCCATCCCTCCCTCCCTCCATCTCCTCCCGCATCCCGCTGTCCCTCCGGTGCTCTGCGCCGGCCACCGCGGGCGTGGCCGGCCGGACAGGTGCGAGAATGGAAAGCGCTCCTGCCTCTGTATCCGCGCCCGCATCGCCCCAGCTATCGAAGAGACGAAGCGGAGCTCACACCGACCTGCACGGGCATCAGCCGGGGAGCAGCCGGTGGGGAGGGGGCGGCCGTTCGTCTCACGCGGGGCTGGGGGTATCGAGGCGGCTGCGGGAAAGCCGCTTCCCTCCCCTCTGGCCGCTCTTCCCCTCGCCGCGCCGCATCTGATAAGGCGAAAGGAGAGCGAAAGGAGGCGGGCAATTATAAAGCAGAAGGTGGAAAGGAAGGCGGGGGGGAGGCATCAGCGATGCCGGAGATCCACCCCCCCCCGCCCCCGACGCGACCTCCGCGGCGGGGGCGCGGCCAGGTGCGCTGGGAGGCCGGGCCGGGGGCCGATTTCGGGCAGGTGCGGTGCTTTTCAGTCATCTCTTTCGGTCGGTTTTGCTATCTTTTAACTTCTTTTCCTCTCCCCGAAGTTCCTCGTTCGCTGTGTTTTGAATAATTTAGAAGGTGCCTACTCTGCAGTAGGCTCGGAATGCAAGTATCCCCTACTGAAGGGTATTGCCATGTGTGGATTAACGATTCATCGGAGAAATATTTATATTGAAGCATCCAGCACTTTTAGTTTAGCATAAACCTTAATTAAAAGAGTCGTAGGACACACAGACTTTTGCCATATGCACAGACACTGCAGAGGAGAGATGGAATTGCAGAATCTATATTAATATAGAAATATATGAGTTACCTTGTGGTACACCCTACTGAATTTACAATTAAGGCTACTACTCACAAAGTTTGTAAATCCTGAGAATTTAAGAGGTGAATGAAAATATTTATTATAACATGCTTTGTCATCTGTAAAAAATTACAAATGAAATGACTGAAGGATTGCAGTTAAGAAACAACAGGCACAGGTGAAAAAGGGATGTGCATCCCTTTCTCAACATATGTAGGAGCCCCTTCTGGGGATGGCAGTAGGTCTCGGGGACATAAGTTTGTAAAACAGGACCTTCTGTTGCTGAGTAGGATTCCCAGTCCTGCAGACACTTGTCCAGATTCACAATGCATGGATGTCTTTCCACAGAAAATGCAGAAGCTTAAACTCTTTCAGTCCAGATGTTTTTATAGCAAAGTTTAAAACCTGCTCCTAAATCTAAAAAAATAAAACAACAAAACCCAACAACCATGTCACAGATATAGGAATCTGGGAGATCCTGTTCTCTGCAGTTATTCCACTGCAAGATAATTCCTCTGAAGCTGAAGGTGTTCAGCTCATTGATGCTAAATGTGATAAATTTGGTACTTTTTTCAGTCCCTAATTTAAGTATTTATCTAAATAAAAATACCCAGAAGAATTAATAGTCCTTTTTGCAATGTCCTTGAAGGCTCAGTAAATGTATAGACAGATAAATCAGCCTAACCGGTGACTGCTTGTTGGCTCATGTATTTCAGGGCAGGACAAGGAAAGGCTGCCAAAAAGACAGTCTGGCTCCTTCTCCCTTGGTTCCCCCCCCGCCTGTGTGATACAGTCGGTACAGTCCATGAGCACCACCCTGTGGCTACAGCTAGTCAGAGCACGGGGATTCAGTAAAAAGTCTTGAGGTTCTCCCTGACCCATAAATAGGTTCTGTAACTGTCTGCAGCCTTCAAAGGACTTTATAATTTTTAACCGTTTTTTAAACTATTATCTTAAGTTTATGTAATTTGTGTGCTTTCGAGAGTAACTCGGCTGATTTTATTAATATCCATTTATTTTCATTATTTATAATGTTAGGGTTTTTTTTCTTTTTGTCTCCTTCTCAGAGTGAATCACATTTATTACCATTAAGCTTTACAGTTTTCTCTGGAAAGCACCATAGATGATCTTGCATAATTACAAGGAAGAGCTCAAGTTGTTCAGAAGCACATGCTAAAAGGTTGAATTTCTTCCTTGAAATTCAAGTTTGTATAAACTGTACATCTGGAAACAGAGTAAGATCACAATATTAATGTACAAATTATTTACCAATGTTCCGTTTTTGTCTTCCATAAAAAATAATTTAAAAAAAATTAACAAACCTGGAGTTTTGAAAATAAATTTACTGAATGTGAATTGTCCCCATTAATTTACTTCCTACTATTTCCAACTGGCCAAGCTTCAGTAATTTCAAAAGAACAACAAATTACACCCACAATATTTTTAAAGTGTTCACACCAACAAGAACTTTCCTTTGCTTGGCTAGTATGGATTCTACAAAATTTCTATCAATAGGATTACATGGGAGTGATACTGAAAATACAGCTGGAAACAATTCCACTAATCCCCCAGAAAAACAGAATTAGTGCAGGCTGGTGAGCTCAAAGTGAACTGGGCCAAGTATCTAATGGTACCATTGACCCAAGTAATGGATCTACAGCAGTATTTGTGGCAACTGAACAGAGACCAAATAATTGGATGGCTTTGATGGCTGTGGGGAAGAAATATTCTGTTATCAGTCCTCTTTTTTTTTTTTTTTATCTTCTGCTTTTATATATATACACACACACATTTTGAAATATATAATTTATATACTTAGAAAATTTATTTTTGTTTGCATTCATTAGTATATATAAACAATCTTAATTGCTTTGGCATTTTTCACATTAATTGAAAAATTAGACTATCAGATTTGGGGGATAGTTTTCAATTGCAAATAATTAAAAAACTAATCAGGTCTTGTATTCTTTTATTACAATGATGTTTTTAAAGGTGACTAGTGTTTTCATCTCCTCAACTAATATATCTTATGAAGAGCAGCACATTTTTTAATGCCCTCTCTCTGACAGCATCCAAAAACTCCAGTAACATTCAAAGATTTTGACTACGGAACATCCATTTGCTGACTCAAACTAGTCTCTAGACTAACAATGTGTAGACTTATTTTTAATATTAAAAGAACTAAAGAACACAAAGACAAAGGTAATATGCGAGGTAAAGGTTCTGCTTTACATTTTGGGATTATTATTAAACATAATGGTACATACAATGCCTTTAGAAAAGTGGTTTGCCAAGATCAGTCTGTCAACACTTAGACTAATTAAGTGACTTATGAAGTCATGTACAGAGACACCAGAGAAGGACTCAAGACTGTATTCTTCTCAAATTAAAAATAGAGGAAAAAATATTTTAATGCAAAAGGTAATTGTGACATACCATCCCTAATATATTAACCATGTTTAATTTTTATAAGAGTCTCATCTTCATTAAAGACAGTTTCCAAGTAATTTTCTGATATGAACATGCAGTGAAATGACTTCTGAAAAGGGCAGCTATTATTTAACAAGTATTTTCTTGTGACTTCCTTTGTGCTACAGCTACTTCTTTTACCAACCCCACAAGGGTGACTTTTTGACACTCTGTTTTTAGGCTGGAACTGTCAAGATTAGTCCAGTTTTGCTTCATTATTGGTTGCCTGATAAATCATTTTCATTTCCTTGCTACTTTTGAGATTTCAGTTCTGTCAGCACTTCAGTGAGCTGCTAAGTTTATTCATCTGAAGCTTATTACACATAATGAGGTAAGTGAACAGCATACATAGGAAGGCAGATTGTTGTCATGATCATTGAAGTGTAACTAGTCATGTTTAGGGTTAGTCCTTCTCCAACATGCAGAGAAGTGAGCAACACTAGGCAAAGGGAGCATAGAGAAATGGAGAAACACAAGTCCCTCAGTCATGTATTTTTCTGTTCATCTCATAGTACAAGGGCTCCAGAAGGTAATGGGATGAAAGACAAGTTCAGTGTTTCATAGTTACTTCTCCATTCTACAGTCAACTGAGATCCTTTTAGATTTGTGAAAATAAATTAATCTATCCTGGGTTTACACTTCAATATCTGAGCTGGTTGCCAAGACAGCTTTTCTGCCCAGTGCTGAGGAACAGAGAGCTTTGGGTTAGAAGTTACTTTTAAAGATCATCTAGTCCAATCCCCCTGCAGTGAGCAGAGACATCCACAACTAGATAGGTTGCTCAGTGCCCCCTCCTACCTGACCTTGAATGTTTCTAGGAATAGGAGACCTACAACCTCTCCAGGCAATCCATTCCAATCTTAATACCAATATAAAGTATAGAAAGACATAGCCCAGCAAACTCACAGCAGTCATGTGAACAGGAAGGTGGTCCTGGCAGGAGAATGGCAAGCAAGCTCCTCTAGAACTAAAAAGAAGGAGAAAGAACCTCTTTTTTCAGCCACCTTTCCCCCTTTCTAAGTAAGTGACATTTATGGCATGGGATACACCTGTGAGCCATCTTGGGTCAGCTGCCCTGGATTGATTCCTCCCACCTTAGGCTCCTGGCTGACTCCAGACTGCTAATGGCCTGCATATGATAGCTGGCCTATGTTTCTATCCCCATGAAACCAGAACAGCAACCTACTCCAGTGTTTTACCACCTTCATAGTGGAGAAAAAAAAATAAAATTGAAAAGTGTTTTCCTGTGTTCAGTTGAAATTGCATATGTGTGGCCATTGCCTTTCACCGTTTCTTGGCACCACTGAGAAAAGTCATCCTTCCCACAGTTATTTACCTATAAATATATAGATCAGATCTTCCTGAACTTTCTCTACTCTTGTCTGAACAGCCTCAGATCTCTCACATTCTCCTCTTGTGAAAGATGCTCCAAAATATTATTCCTTTTTGTGGACTTTCATTGAGTTCACTCCTGTAGGTCCATGCCTCTCTTCTACTGGGAAGCCCAGTACTTGACCTGGCATCCATATGCAGCCTAGACAGGGCTGAGCTGACAAGAAGGATCATCTCTCTCACCCAGTGCTCTTCCCCATGAAGATGCTGACCTGCTTTTCTGTGAGGGCACACTGCTGGCACAGCTTGTCCACCAGCGCCCCAGGGCCTTCTCTACAAGGCTGCTTTTTAGACAGCTGGCCACCAGTGTGTACTGGTGTAAGGTGTTATTTCTCCCCAGGGCAGGACCTTGTGCTTGCCTTTGCTGACCTTCATGAGGTTCCTGCTTCACCATTTCTCCAGCCTGTCAAGGTTACTCTGAATAGTAGCACAATCCTCAAATGCAGTCTGTAATTACTGCCCCCACTCGCTCCCAGACTGCCTGCTGAGACTCCACCAATGACCTGAGACTGCACTGCACTTGATGGGCAGGTCCTGGGAGGCTTTGAGCATGAAGGCAGGGAGACCTGAGGAAAGAAGAAAGACCAGACTTTATGATGCTTGGATCTACCAGCAGCTGGAAATAGACAAACATAAATACAGTGTTAGGCTGGCAAAAGTGAGCACAAGAGTTCTTTTCACTGGACTATGCCATGCTGTAGATTAAGTTGCAGCCCACCAATGGTGCTATATAACACAGTGAGGGAAGGCTTCCCTCCATTTTTTACTGAATAAGCAGAAGACCTACAGATTCTGGCTGGCTGTGCCAGAAGTGATTTTCTTTGGAATGAAATCCAGGCTGAGATGAATATATAAACGCAGTAAAATCTGGAAGCAATACCATGGTGGTCTCTGCAATATGTACCTTGAGTAATGAATACAAGCAATGCCTGGAAGAGGGAAGAATTCCTTTCCAAATAACATGTATCTTAAGTTACTACCTAAAAGAAGCAGAGCTCCTTGTCTGTCTCCTACTGAGCCTCTTGTCTGAGCTCCTATCCTATACATTCTTGAACACTGTAACTGCACATCTCTGGTCTGCCTCATTCTACTTTAAGCACTTTCCTAGTACAACTTTCATCTGTACATTCATTTGTTCAGTTTTAAACAGCCTGGTTCTCACTGCTCCTTTTGTTTTAAGGGATTTGAAGTGGTTGACAAGATTAAGTGATGAGTCCTTTGTTCCCCTACATATTTTTGAGCATTACAATTGGAATTTTCTAGAATAGACTTAGTTTTCCAATAATTCTTTAACTATATGTTAAATCAGCTTTCCAAATGAAAATATTTAATTGATGATACAATAAACTTTTTGAAAAAGAAATGGTACTACAATTTGTTTTTATCAAAGAAAATGCTGTTACTGTAAAAAATCATAGCCTGTGTTTCAGAGTAGTTTTATACAGAATGTGAATAAAATAAATATAAACAATATTTTGTTGTTGTTGTGGCGAACATCTTAAAAAAATTGTCCCCACTCAAACGCTCACTGAAGAAATTCTGTATGCCATCCATTTTTATATATCAGGGGCACGTGAGCACCTGAAATAACTGTCACTTTTTCCAATAAATATCAATATCAGAAATCAGTATACTGAAAATCTCACTTTATCAGTTATGGGAAGAATTTACAGCAGTTTTAAACATTTTTTTTCAGTTGTGAAGCAGTAACAGATGGGGGCAGTCTTGGACTAAAATCTCTTTGTGTTTTAACAAACTACAGCTTCTGAGAATCCCAAGTTGGAGTGCTGTGTCTGCTGAAACACAACACTAACAGTCCTACAGTTTAGTTTCTTCATTAAACTGTAGTGACTGACTTTTCATCTCAGGTTTTTTGACAAAGTACTGTAATCCAAACATCATCCCTTGTTTGGCTGTTTCATTAAGATTATAACTGTTCGGGCCCTATTGTAATTTTGAATTTCCTGGTGGCATCCTTCATGAATGCTAGTTTAATTGTTGTTGCAATATTGACACTGGTCACAATAAAGTTCTTTATCTTATGATGCACAAAAACAGTTTGCCTATGGCCAGTTTAAACTAACACAGTGCTTAAGGTAAATCAGATTACAAGAAAGTTGTGAGAAAAATGCATCCTTGAAGAGTACAATGTTTCTTACATCACAGTCTTCAGAGATACTGGCAAAAGGGTATATGTTCTTCATTATCTCACAGAAAAAAAAAAAAATCTCCTGAGGTTTGCAGTCTTGGAGGAATAGCCAAAACATCTGCTTTAGGCCACTGAGCATTCACAATGTTGTTGTTATTATTATCAGTAGCAGTAGTAGTGTCCAGCACATGGAAAGGAATTACTGCTTTTTGCAACATCAGCCAATCTGTCCCTTCAAATATTAGCAAGATTTGACTTGGAGAACCAGTCCTTAAAATCTGAAAGCACTGGACACTTCTGCACTGAGAATCGAGCAGGTGAGTCCTTGTAGTAACAAACCACATGTTCTTATTGCTTCCTCATATGCTGGCTCATTAGAGCTCATGTTAGCCTGTGTAAGAGACTGAGAATACAGACAATTAGGGAACAGATCAATCAAGATGCATCATGTTCTTGTTCTGTTCTGTTCAATTCTTTTATTCCCAGTGCTAGACAAAGGAATTAACTTGCCTCCCAGCCTCCCATATAGCACAGGTAACTCTCCATGGGGGAGTCAGAATGTTCTTTGACTGACATTAATATTTGGAAAGGTCCCCTTCTCATCTTACCTGCTCTCTGTCACTGTTGAGACTCCCAGCCTGGAAATGCTGGGAAGCTGAAGAGGAGGAGAGGGGGGTTTTAGGGCGATAAGACTTTCTCAGCAAATATTTCTGCATTGGACCTAAAATATGCAAATTGTAGGAGTTTACAATGATTACTTGATTGTATGTAATAATAAAAGCAACTAGGGATTTGACTGTATTCTATTAAAATCAATAGCCCAACACACTGTTAGGGAAGAGGGAGGATAGGATCATCTTATTTCAAAGAAAGCTACAAATACCTTTGCAATTCAGTAGGCTTCAGGCTCAGCTCAGCACACAGCAGGTCTCCCTGAGCAGCTCCTCCCCAGGCCATGCAGAACCATCCAGGTGTTTGTCCATGAGTCTCTCCAGTACTGTACCAGTAAAAGAAGAACAGGCAGTCACAGTGCATTTTGTAACTGACAACAAGGAAGAGTCTGCTGAAACATGGAGAGACTAATTATGTATGATCATTTATACATGAAGATTTCAGATCAACTGACAAATGCCTGTCTCCTTGACTGGAAATAGATAATTCAAAAACAATGCTGTTAGAGGCTACTTTGCATCTTGACAAAATGAGTAAGAGGAAAAGAAAAGGAGATATATTTCTTGGGACATTTAATAATAGCACATCATCAGTCAGTTCTCCATGATACAATTGTGCAACAAATTCTCAGAGAACTGGCTGGACAGCCAGGAAGTTCTTTCTCATCAACAGTGTTAATTGAATATACATCTGGGTAACTCCAATAAAATTTCCAGCAGTAAAGCAATTGAATTAGCTGTTTTATTAAGGTGGTTATTAGGGATGTAATTCAGTGGTTCACACATTGGTATCTAGTGCCATTTGAAGCATCATACATCATTTGATACCCTCGAGGACTTAGTCTCTAGATGTGATTTTAAGGTATGTGGGCTTCTCCATAGGTCCTTTCCATCCTTTCCAAGCCCACTGTTAGGAGTTAATCTTGATAACTACAGAAAAAGGATATCATCAAAGAGCCTTTGAAAGGTGAACAATTTGACCTTAATTATAACATTTTTATTCCTGTATTATGTAGTTTCCTGAAGCTCTACACAGTGAGACACCATTGTCTATTTTTTGTTTAAAGAATCAGTAATGAACTAGAGTTAAGGTAAACATCTTCTGTGCCTTCATTTTCCAAATACAATTTGCTACTGAAACATAAGACTTTTTCTTTTCTTTTTCTTTTCTCTTTTCTTTTCTTTTCTTTTCTCTTTTCTTTTATTTTATTTTTTCTTTTCTTTTTTCTTTTTTTCTTCCTTTTTTTTTCTGAAACTATGTAGGAGATGAGGGCAGGGGAATTTATATTTCAATAATATCTGCAATGGGATACCGATCCTACTATAAGGAAGGTGAATCAATAACCCTTGGAAAATAACCTCATAGGAGAGAGAACAATAATACAATCAGACAGATACATGTATAGTGGGCAATGAAACAAAACTTTAAAAGTGTAATACACATTTTATCATGAAAACTGAACTTCTAGGAGCATAACTCAGCACCTTTTTGTAAATGCTTCTTTTAAATATTTTTAGTAATAGACAATCTGCTTGGTGGAGTGTACAGTAAAATGAATTTTTTTTTTTTTCAATATTCAACAGAATCTTCTTGATTCTGGCAAAACAAATAAAGCACACACCCCCCAAACTTCAATAACAAACAAAAGGGTGCAATGTTATCTTCAAAAAGCAGCTGAGCTGAAAACATCTATAAAGAAAAACAAGCAAGAGGGAAATATAACATTCAGATCTTAAATACTTTCAGCTTTATCCTTTCCAAGTTAACCCATAAAAACTAGTGGGTTTAAATATCTGCAATATTTAAAATAGGTTTAAGAAAATCTTCTGTTGTGTCTAGAAATACTCTGCAGATAAAGCAAGTATGTGTGGGCACTTTAAGAGCAGAAACAATCCTGCGAACTACCAAGGACTTCTTCCAAGTAAGATCACTTAATATTTCCCAGGCTTTGCTCAACATCACACTTAATTACATTTTTGCTAGTAAACATGAAGAACTCACTTTAGCCCCATTGCTGGACTCAGCTGTTGTTCAGTCAAGCCTGTATTTATTTTTAGCTTATACCTTCAGTGTTTGCACATATATATAGATATTTAATGAAGATTTTAGAAAGTGAAAATATGAAAAAAAAGTTTTATTTACTTCATCATGTAAAAGAAAAGTGTTTCTTTAAAGGAAATGTTTTGTCTGGGTAGCTTGTTAACTTTGAAACAAATATTTTGCAAACATATATCTTCATTATGCTCTTATCTAGTGCATTTTATGCTTGAATGCTCTTAAATGCACAAGTATGAATTACAACTTTGTTCTTATTGAGAAGACAGGGTTAAGAATGTAAATTGTAAATTTAATCATAAAATAATTTTTTTTTTCCCCTCTGTGATTCTATTAAGAAACACAATGGGACAGAACTTTTCCATAGTGCACCCTATTACAGCACCTGCCTGGTGGATGATCTTCTGAGTCCTACACTCATTTTTCTTCTGATTTAAAGTAATCACCAAAAATTTTAAAACAAGCTAACTTGTTGAGATTTTTTTTTGTCCAGGAGCTAATGGTTTCTAGCTACAATCTAGTAATAGGCTGATGCCTATTACCTACAGGTTTTACTCAAATTTTCCAAGGAGACTCGGTGGGCGTTTGCCTGAGTAGTTCAGGTAGGAAATAATGTTCCCTGAGTTATGCTTAGGTAGAAACAGAAAACTAGGATTTCTGTTCATAACTTCCACTGGAAGCATAAGGGAGGGGAAAGTAGCAATTCCTACTTGGAAAAGCATAGAATAGACATTTTTTTTTAATTTATTTTCTTTTTAGTACAAGATAATTCCAAATCTAAGGAATAAAACTGATGATTCAATCCTCCAGTCATTTACAGCCTGCGGTGAAAACATGAGTTGATGTGGTTCTAAGCCCAGCTATGGTTAGGAGGCTGTGCTCCAGCTCAGATCTGGTGTAGGGAAGCAGCATGGAGTCTGTGGTAGCTCATCCAGAGGACAGGAGGAAAACAACACTCTTCAAAGGTTTCTCCTCTTTTTTTTTTTTAATGTAATCTGAGAAAGCCCATGGTAGGCCAAGGAAGTCCATGGAAGCTATGGCCCACGCTGTTACAAACCATAAGAATCTTTGTGAACAGTAGGTGTGGTGCTATTTTATACCTCAAGTGAACTTTATTCCATCATTATGGCAACTTTGTCTTATTTTGTTCTCTTACCTCTGTTTCTATGTTAGTTCTCACTTGATAGAAAAGCAGCAGCTAGTTCACTTGTTGACCTTAAAACTTAGGTTTGATTAATAAGCACTGGTAATTTATGAAAAGCCAGTGTTGATGATCATGACAAAGAGCCTCTCAAAAACATACCAGTGAAAATGACAAGTCAAGCAGAACCATTAAGACCTTCAAGAACCAGTTTTTGAGCTGAAGTAGGAAGCAGGACTATTGTTAACTATGTGACAAAAGTATAACCATATGATAGAAAACAAAAAACCTCCATAAATCACTGCTAGAGACAAAACAGGCTGGTGGCCATGGGTTGTTATTCAAACCAGTGCTCCCCAGCTTGGTCTGCTTGGGTGCATGTAGGAGCAGGAGCAGTGGGAGCATTTCCCAGTATAAGAGGTGTTCAGCTGCATGATGTAAATACCTCTTGAAGTAGCCAGCATATTGCTGGCTGTCCACACACAGTAATCTAGAGACCATCTTGTAAGAAGTCTCCTGCTAGAAGCACCTTAGGAACAGAAAGAAGCACAAAGTTGCACATAAAAAGAAGATAATTTCCCATGGCTCTTACTACCTGCACATTCTGAAAATAAATTACAATTATTATTTGACAAGACCATACAAAAGCTAATAGGCAACTATTGTACTCTGATTTCAGTGAGAGCTACAGTGACATAGGATGGGAAATCTATGCCTGTATGGCAGCCTTTTTATGTAAGAGGCATTACAATGATTTGTGCTACTAAGCACACGGTGCCTGCTTCAAACTTGTGCTTTCAGAGCTAAGCATTTAATTCTAACTGTGTTTACACAACGTGAGTTTCAACAGGAGTGGGAATTCACAGCTCCATGGACAATAGAATGGAAACATAACTGCAAAACAACAACCATTTTTCTAGAGGACATTAATTTTGATACTTAGAGCTATTCCCTTCTGAGTATTTTCCTGAGGAGATGCAAGTATAAATACTAAGTTGCTATATGTGAAGCATTGTCTTTATAGTATTAATACATTATATTATCCAGTCCTGTGACATTCTTTGACATTCTTAGATGATCTCTTGCATTAAGGGCTCATTACAAAAATGAATGTGTAAATATTTATGTCTGTATAAGTTTGTAGAAAAAAAACAACTCTAATGGTTTAAAATCATTCAGTTTCTCAGCAACATCAATTACATTTTTATGTACACTGTGTGTATAGAAGAGGAATTATTACTGTTTTAAGTGACACATGTAAGTGAAAAGTATAAGCCACATCACTCACCAGATAAAGACAAAATTTTTAAGTGTGATTTATGAAAAATTTGAATGGTGGTTTTATTGTAAAAGTTCAGAAGATCCTTCACTTTGTTGGAAGAGTGTTGTACTCAAGCTCTACTGTGACTTACGCATGCTTTTTCACTTATACAAGTGGTCTAGTTCTAATTATACACTGCAAAGAAAATAAATTATTGCAGCAATTAATTTCTCAGTCTGTTTTGCATTAGCCAAATATTTTTGCAAACTGTATTGTCTCCGTTTTTCCTCGTTCTAAAATTTGAAAAAATCTTATTTAGCAAAATTGACATTAAAATTATGTATTTTAATCCTGATGTTGTCTGAAATTATTAGAGCATTACCCAAAATACTCTGGTCATTCCAGATGGAAAAGGAAATCTTCTCCTAAGGCAAAGTGGCACAAAAAAGCACAACATAGGGGATGTGCTGACCATTAAACCAGTAATTGTGGGACAATGTTTGACACTCTTGTAGTTACTAGTGAGGCTATAACCAGAAAATAAAGAAAATACTGAGAGAAACATTCCTACTGCATGACTTTTTCCTCCCAAACCTCTTCCTGAAGGTAATGTCATAGAAGTGGGACAGACCCACTGGTGTCATAGATGCTGCTTTGACACCACTGTGTCTTTTTCATGCTGACAATTTTATATTCAGGTTCTCTGAAGACTTAAATTGCAGGCAATCAAATTCTGACACACCTGAGGTGGATTGCTGCATTAATGCATGAGTGAAATGCCTCCCATGGGACTAGCTGTAGAACCAGTTGTGTTTATAGTATGTATATGGTATTTGATCTTATCAAAATTATCTATCTTGAGGGAAATACAACAGAAGTAAAATATGAGCAATACTGCACTGAATTAATGCTTCGCTTAGCTTAACTGCTACTTGAAATTAACTGTTATATTGCTTGAAGATGTTTCATAAATGATTTGCAAATGTACATGTCCAGAGGAGTGGCACTAATCTCTCTTATTGAGGCATAAAGGTTTATCGGAGGATCTCATAAAATCTATAGAAATTATAGGAAGGGAGTAAGTCTTACAAAAATGCCTACCTTTTCAGTGAAGTTATTGCTGCTGATACCAGCATTGGGTTTTTTTCCTTTCTGGTTTCTTGCTTCGGTCCACTCTGAAATGCCTCACTTGTGAATATCTGGCCCTTCCTGTGATACTTTGCAGGAAGCAAGGTGCTCTGTTGTAGTCAAAATTCTGTGCCCTCTGAAGTGCAAAGGAGTTTGACACCGATGCCTGTGGTCTGCCTCAGAAGGTTTTTATCACTATGTGTAGAGAAACTGCAATGTAATTGGAAATTATGTATTTCATATGTTAATTGTTAACTTCAAACCCTTTTTTCCAAAATACAGAATTTTGTTGCAGGGGTAATTTGCATCACTTTGTCACACTGAAGAAGGAAAGAATTAATTAAATTCCAGATTGCCAATCAAGTTGACAACACAATACAGAAATCCCCATTAAACAGCACACAAGTGATGGTGCTCAAACTGTGGTAGAGACTAATGTATTTTGAAAATGAAAATGCCATCTCCAATCTGTAACATGATAACATACACAGATTTCTCCCTGCCCCCATTCCCACTCTTTTTGCTCAAGTCTAAAGTGCACTCTGTAATGCATTATTAAGCTAAATTCTGACCCAGTTTCTTAATTATCTGTAAGCTACAGGGAACTTGTAGCAGAATATTAACTAAGGCAAGAGATGTAAGACAGAAGAATCCACGATGGCATTAGAATGATTCATTAGCATTTTGTTAAGAAAATCCTTCACATTTTAATACTTCACCTAACTTAATAACATAGAACGTGTATTTTAAAGCAGTACAAAGTATACACCAACTGAACCACCAGAACAACCCAGACAAAAAAGGAAGAAAAGAGAGGAAAATGGAAGTATCCGGGAAGATACTTCCTAGATGCACAAATCAAAAACTTGTAGCGTACTGACGTATTTCTGGGACAACAGGATTTTTTCCAACTGTTCTTAGTGGATACTACTGACAGTTGTTACAATCTCATATAACATTATTTATTGAACTACTTACTTTACATGAGCTGTTCACTATCATCAGCTATGGTTTATACATGTGTACCAAATATTTTTGGGATACAACTGTCACACTAAATGACAGCTAGAAAGAATCCTCCAAACACTTTTTTTTGCCTGGTTAGTATCAAGATAGCAGTTGCAGTTTTATACCTCCCTGCACTGCTGTACATTAATGGAATATGAGAACCTTTCATGGTGAAAAATCAAGCACAGATGTACTGTATCAGAAACAAAGAATACATGGACTTCTACCTACAAAGCTGTAGACATATATAATTTTAAAGAATTGCTTTATCTCTGATGTAGAAGTGTTTGAGTCAGTGAAAAAGTACTGCAAGAAATGTTTAGTGACAACAATTTTTCATATGAAACATATTTCAAAATTATTTGAGGAAAAAATGCTTTCTTCACCCTGTAATTGAAGGATTTATGGTATGTTCATATAGAAAGTCAAGCTTTAAGTGTAAAATTTAGGCAGAACAGAAAGTCTTCAATATGTATTTATGATTTTGTGGACAATGATGTATTTATTCAGTTCAAAGATCAAAGAAAACCCATGCAGTCCAATTACCATCGAGCTCAGGAGTCACCTAGCTGTGTAGAATAAGGAATTTGTATTTACATTTTTTAAAAGGATTTGTTTCATTAATTTTTCAACGAAGGAATTCTGCTGTTTGAAAAAGAGCAAGAGTCAGTTAAATACAGTGTTTTATTAGTAATAGTGTCAAATGCAACTTATGTGGAAAGTCTGTGGTTTGCAAAACAATGATTGGAAAGTGCTAACAAGCTTAATGTACGTTCAAGTACATTGCTTCACTTCAAAGTGTACTTTCTCTATTGGAGCATCTGGATGTTATCATAGCAAATGCTAACACTGAATTTCCCACTTCAACCTGCCAAATACTTTTCTTATTCTGGAATAAAGATTTCACTGAAGTGATGGAATAGAAAGGCTGAGATGCCTTTCCTTTACAGAAAAGGAAAAAAAATAATCAGCATTTTATGCTTAAGCACCTAAACCTGTGCATAGGCATCTAAACAAACAAGCCTGATTTTCAAAGGCAGATTTTGTAGAAGTACCACACGTTTTTCCACCTGCAAGATTTTTCTTTCTAGGCTAATCCATGTATTCCATCAGGCTCAAATGTTCATACCAGAATATCCTCTACAGAGGATGGACACTTATTTTTCATGCATTTGCAGTTAAATAGTGTTTGATTGTAATAAAGCCAGCATTTAGTCAGCTGTCCTTCAGCCCAAGGAGAGAGCAACTGTGACAGCATGTGCTCCTGGGCACCAGGAGGATGTTTACCAACATAAATATGTCAGTCAAACCATCTGTGACATCCTGATCCCACAATGTTTGGTTCTTCATCTCCCAAAGTGTTTTGCTCCAGTGGAGGACTGTGAGGAACTCTGCACAGCCACTTAGGTGGGAAAACATTCTGACCAGTGCAGACATGGCTGGACAATCTATGCTGGTATCTATTATTCACTTCTTCACATAATCACCAGTGCTATTACTGTTAAATGAAAGAGAGCCCCCTCCCCTAAAAGCAAAATCATCTATTTAGACACAGCGATGTTCTGCCTCCTCATGTCATGTCACTCCATGGTCGTTGTTATTTCTCTCACACAAAAAAAAAGTCCAGTAAGAGTTTTTTCCATCTCAGGACTCTATTTCTTCCATCACTTCCATCACAATTGTTCGAGGACCAGTCAGGATGAGGTTGCTTACTGTCCTGTAATCCACATGGAGAACGTTGAGGCCATTGACAGATACAACAAATTGGCAAACCTGAGGAGAAAAGTGAGCAGCAAAGAAGGTTGCTCATTAGGCTTTTTTTTTATAAGGGTATTTACACAAATGTACTATTAGCACCTGGGTATGCAAAACCTCCAGACCTCTTCATACCATCCCATTTATCACTCTTAAGAAAAACACATTTCTTAGAATTAATACAGCAAAAAGTTTAATCCATAAAAGTTTCTGAAGTATCACAGCAACTTTCAAATCTGTGGGATTTTTAAGTCCTAGAGCAATATTTTTTAACAATTGTATTTTTCTTATAACAATGATACTTTCTGATTTCAAAGGTGCTTTGCAAACAATATAGGATAACTCAGCTCTGGTCATTGCAAAGAGACTGTTATCTTTAGTTTGCCTTGAACATTTTCATGGAAAACATTTTAGACAGCTCTTGCTACTCGTGGTAAAAATATGCATCATGTTTCCAGGTTCAGGGCAAGGTCTGGATGATGAGTTCACTAGAGCTGGTGCCAAAACCTCCACTGATACAACATGAATCCAAAGTACCCAAATTCTAGGAAATAATTTCATGGAACATGAAGTCAGATCAATTAAAATGCTGCATTTTCAGGAGATGTTCCTACACAAATTTAGTTCTTTCTACTTTTTATGTGAACAGGTTTTGTTTTTCTTCAGTAAATATGTCTCGATATTAACTTCAAATATGCTCATATTTTGGTTTTTAAAGCCATAACAAATTCATGACACTGAAAGTCTTGTAGGATCAGAGGCTGTTTTCTGTCTAAAAAGTCTTGATAGAAATATTCTGACCAACATCACTGTATATCTTAAAAGTTAATCAGAGAAAAATCATATCAACATTGTGAAAATCTGAGGAGATGTATAAAAGTACTGATTCCTCAAAAACTTTAAACCTTCTCTGTATCTAATCAACATATTACAATGGCACAATTACTTGTTAAAAAGGCCAAAAATGTGTAGTGTCTAGATCTGTGGTTTTAATGATAAAAGTATGAAGCCTAAAGCAACAATAATATAATCCTGATGTCTCCATGAAAACAATACATTCAACACAAGGCTATCTTACTTGAATGTCATCTCGAGGCTGTAAGAAAGAAACTATAAAGCAAGTATCACTAGAAATGTTGCCACATTATTTTATATTTTGACCTTTCCTATTTAGGCAGAAACACAACACAAAAATGTATGCAGGGGACGTGGGACGTGGCTCTGGTGTCTTCCCATGCTAGCTCTAAAACCGATTTTCATACAAGCCAGGTATTTAACTTTTATACATCAGCCTCCCTCCCTCTCAAGTAAAATGTGTGGTGAAACTCAGTTCTTATTTGTGCAAAATGTACAGAATGTAGTTATTGATGTTCCATTTATGGAAAATTATGGAGGAAGCAAAGCTAATCCAAAGATATAGCATTTCATCAAAAACACCACTGATTATTTAAATCTCTGCTCTTTAGAGCCTCTGCACAGCAAGTGCAGCAGCAGCCCCTGAAGGGGAGGGCAGAATTCTCTCCTGCACCTTACCCCTTACACTTAGAACTCATCTGCAGAGCTGAAGATCCTGGAAGTCAGCCTTACTGGTAACCTAAGAGTATAGCTATCAGCAATATCAGCCAACTCCCAATCTATGGGAGTATGGATGTACCTTTCCTAAACATTCAGATGTTATATTTTAGCCACAAGCAGCATTGAGAAAATGGTTCTGTTTTTGCATGCAAAGCCTTCTGAATTTTAAGAATTTATGTTGATAATGGTAACCCATCATAATCTCCAATGTGCCTTGATTAGTATTTGACATGTCTATTTAGTTTAAAATGCATCTTGTTGAAGTATCTATAGGTCTCAACTTCAAGTGGTATTTTCTAATGATTTCTATGGCTTTCCAAGATTATATCAAGTTTTACTGAATTATGGCTCTGGCTCCAGAATCATATTTGCGTTGATTTAAAACAGACCTGCAGAAATAACATTGTCTCTTCTGGCTTAATGCAGTTTTTGGAAGTTGAATGGCTGATGTTTGTTTTACTGCTGCAGATTCTCAGACTTCTCGAATTACTGGAATCCCAACGCATGGGACTCGTGTTTGGCCAGGGACAAGCATGCAAGCGTGTGATGGATAAATCTGCATGCTGGATCATGTTGGGGACATTTGGGGGCCTCCAGAAAACATCCCTGGCAGAGGAACAGACTTTCCACAGCAGGCAGCCTCTCACAGCAGCGTTGCAATGGTGTAAACGTGGACGATGGAGGCACCACAGTAGGCAACAGCAATCTGGATGCCAAAGAGTGGGGTTCTTACGCAAAAGGCGAGAGCTGACACGTCTGTGTTCTCCGTGTGCTTGTTTGAGTGTTTGCCCTTGGCAATGCTATTCATCAGCAATGAGAACTGGCTGAGAACAGCCCCTTCCTCCCGGATCCAAACGGCTCATTAGTTTCACCGTTTCCAGTGGATAGGATTAGATCCATAAAGTCCACCTAAACCATATGAAAAGAGAGGAGGACACGGCACAGAAGAGCATATTCCTGTCTTTAAGCATGAAAAGACTCATGAGGAACAGGCTGTTTAAAAGGAGATGCTTTAGATAAAAGAGCCAGTCACCCTGAGGGCAGGAAACTCTCTCCATGGCCACCACTTGGCCAGTGCCTCAAAGGGTTGAGTCTCTGAAAATTCCCAATCTAGCTCCCTCAGGGATAAAGAAATGTGAAGCCATTTTCTGTGTCCTCCAGTCCTGATGAGGGGAGAGATATTTTCACAGTTCCGGGCCCTTTGGCATGCTGAGAGCCCTCAACTCACCCAGTTTTCTTCTCCCCAGTCTGATTTTCCAACCAGTGCTGCATCCAGCAAGGGGCAGTGAAATGCAGTTCTCCTTGGCACTCTGGCCATCATCAGTCCTGCCCCCAAAAAGCCCACATTGTTCATTGCCCTCTTGGTGGAATTACAAAGCGAGCAAGAACGAGCAAGTACTCACAGACCAGCCCTGACAATATATCAATCCATATATTGTTCTCTCAGGAACGTTCTTAAGGAGACTGTTTTACAAAATTGCAATGATTTAATGTTAACATTTATAAAAACACATTTCAAAAAGCTGCAAGATCTCAGCTCATGTCTACAGCTGTTAAGGGCTTTGTAACTATAAGCATGTAAAATTTCTCTATTGGTTTCCACACATCAGTAATTATACTAGATAATAAACTAAAGTTAAAAAAGACTCAAAGAGCCTTTTATTGCTCATTTCCTCATAGCTCTCCAAGGAGCTTGACAGGCGATAAGCATCCTTATTTTATTCCTCAAAGTTCAAAAAATGACAAAGCCCAGAATAAATTCCAACCATTTTCTTGGTCAGGATGTGGTGATCTGAAAACCACAGAAACAATAACAGTTAAATACAGTAACACTGAAATGAAAAGACTCCCTTAATTAATTTCAAATATTTAAATGTTACAGTAATAACCATTTATTGTTAAGTATTTCTAATTCCCACCATGGCACACAGCAGCCCACAGAAGCAGGGATAGCAAAAAGGCACCTCTGTCTGCCTGCAGGTTTTCACTGGCACACACAGAAGGTTTAACCAAATCCAGGTGTTCCCAGGAAAGGGAAAACTTCAACTTCGGGCTTACATTTTAAGAGAAATAGCCTGTGAACATATAACTTAAAGAGTTAGCAAAGACTTGTAATTACATTTCTCATCAAACTGAAGATGGTGAAAAGAAGATTTGTAGTTAGTTACCATAACTTTTAACGGCCAAAATCGAGATTGAGCTACACTTGGAGCTGTACAACCCTCCCTCCCCCTTTCTGGTTATTGCTCTTCCCTCCACAGCAAGCTTTGGCTGCCAGCCCTTCCCTGATCTGGCCAAGCTGCCCTGGAGAGGTACATCCACAGCCCTTAATTTTCCTGCTGGGTGAACTGTCCACCCGCCAAACCAAAGCCCCACCCCCTTGTAGGGGGCTGCCTGCACCAGGGCTGGATGGCTGAGCTGGTTGATCAGGACCTGCAGAGGGTGACTGTGCAATGCTCCCAAGAGATGTCAGAGATCAGCTGCAGGCATGGGTGTGGAATTGCACAACTACCTAAAAGCAAATTAGTGAAAAAAACTTCACATACCTGTCACTAATTCTTACTTAAAATTTTGCCTCAGGACAACCTTAATATTTATGAATGCTACAGGAATATTATTTGAGGATAAGCAGTTAGCCTAGATCCTCAGATATTCAGAAGCTCTTTACTCCACAAGCTTTAGTCACCTGTCCTTGTGGTGCCAGGCCTTGCTTGATGACTTTTTTCAATTTAATACACACATTCAAAGAAGTCCTTTCAAAATGTCCTTTCTTTTTCTAGGTACAATTTTTAGAAGGGTGCTGTGAAAGTTAGTAAGAGCTGGAAATTCCCACCACAGAATTTTATTTAAGTGACAATTGCAAAGTTCTCTAGGGTTGCCATAAAATAATTAGTTTTACAGATGCAATGAGCACATTCACTGGTCATGAAGCAGGTAACAGCAACACACAGCTAATATAACTCAGTAGAATAAGACAATGGTTACAGTCACCTTAATACAATAGATTATTTTTTTAAAAAAAGCTTGAGTTGAAAAGGAAGGTGCAGGCCTGTGGCAGCCCACAAGAGGCAGCATGGCTGGGGGTGACTGGGAGTGACTGGGGGACTTCCCTGCACCACAGCAGCAAATGTGTGCACCCATTTCAGTCACTGTGCACTAAGGTTCTAATTCTCAATGGAGTGGATTTATCATTTACGTTTCAGTGTCAGGATCAGTGTCCAGAATCCACTGTGCTTTTTTTTTTTCTTTTCTTTCTTTTCTGCTAACTTCTCTTTAGGAAAGAGAGTATAAACACTATTAAAAATACAGATCAAATAGATACCAAAGAAATCAATGTTATATGTTACAATTTAGGCTTGAAATTCTTGAATACAAAGTTAGATTAGGTAATTAAAGACACATTAAAGATAGTGGCAAAAATACTTTTTTTTCAGCACCACTGATATTTTACCCAGTTACCTGGGGAGTAATGGGGCCATTCAGGGTCTAAGACTGTACAGCACATTCTCTGCTGGCACAGTTGACTTTTCTCCTCCAACAGCACCAAGGTCAACCAAACAGCAAGGTTTTCCCAGGCTGTTTGACACAGAGAGCTGCTGTGGCATCAGATGTTAGCAGCACAAGGAGATGCAGAGAAAACTGCCACTAATTAATTTCCAACGAAGGTGTGAATATTACTGTACATGTGGCAACTGCATGAAGAAGAAGGAAAATCTCAAAAAATGCTGGAGTGAATTCCAGTCTTGCACTTTAACTGCAAGTTTAACTTTAACTTAACATCTTTAACTGCAGAGCAGCCAGAATTTCACCCCTGGACTCTGTGCAGATCTGAAAGAGATTTCCAGCAGCTGGCAGCTCAAAACAGGGCCACATCCTGCTGCAGAGCAGGTCCCTTTGAAACCAAGGTACTTCACAAGTTATTACCACGTTACACAGAAACATGCAGTTGTTGAGAAAGCTGTGTGCAAATAAGGGCTGGTTCAGTTGTCCACAGTGAGACAAACTGGATTTAACCCTTTCCTCTTTCATGATCTGTATGCAAACTGATTTACATAGAGTTATTGGATAGAGTAGGACACAGTCCCATCTCTGTTATTTCTTCTTACTATTTGGTGTGATGTCAAATTTTACAACTAAATTTTACTTTAAGACCAGCCATTTCCAAAATACATGGAAAAAAAAATATTGACTTCTTTTGGGTCTTTTTATTTAAAACTTTATTAGCATCAAATAGAAATTATTAATTTGGGCAAATGTGGAGTTATTTTCAACCCTGGAAAGTTCTTCAGCAATTTTCCTAAGAACTAAAATAAAAGCTTCTAAGTATAACTTCTTTCAGAGTTGTCTAAAGAAAAGTGTATTTTGACAGTTCTACAGAATAAAATTTATACCAGATTTGACAATGTAACTATTTCAAAAAGAAAGGAATAGTCCAATGTTAATGTTTTTTATTTTCTTCTTGTTAATGAAAATTAAACTGAAATCAATTACAGAAACAGCCTACTTACATTTCTGTTTTTAGAGCTACCCTCAATCATAAATAAATGCTTTTCTCATGTCCTACTAATCCTAAGGGGACAAGGATCAGCTGGACAGTTTGAGTAGCTCAAGCTTATAATTGTTTCATGATGGTATTCTGAATCTTCCAGAGGAAAGGTCCTTCATGTGTGGCTAGTTAAAAATCTATTTTCTGTGACTAATCTGCACAAGAGACCTGCAAGATCCTGACTTCTATTAATTACTAGGCCATGCTGTCAGTAAGAACCATTCCTTACAGGCACTCATGCAAACTGGGGCTGAAAGATTAACATTTTGCAATTGCCAGTGACCTGGAGATGTCTTAAGCAGAACACCCAACAAATCAAGCTCTTCACACTTCATGGATATTTTTTAAATCTCTGGGCCAGTTTTAAGAGAGAAAGGTTACTGGTTGATTCCTGTGGTACCCTCACAGCAATTACCTGTGAGCTGCTGAAACTGACAAGTAAAAAGCAAAGCAAAAAAAGCAAATACATTCTCTACCATCACTTGTTTAAAAAGAGATATACCTGCTTTAGCTTTTGTTGTCTCACTGAGATATTTCAGCAAAATTTGGGGAAGGCTTAGGTGCTACAGGAATGTACCCTCTGAAACACAGCTTTCCAGCCTTCAGAAGGAAGAACGGAACATCCAAGCTTCCTACATTTTAAAGGAGTTATCTTTCCAAAGAGATTTCCTCCCCTCACATTCTCCTTGCTCCTCTGGGGATGCTGGGAACTGCTGCTCCCTTTCCCGCCTCTCAAACACTGCTGTGATCTCAAGCAAACAGAAGGAAACAAAGGCGTCATTTTTTAAATCTAATTTAAATATGAAAGAGAGTAAACGCTCCCATCTAAGGCTGATATTTTGCAACAGAGGAACAAAACAAAACCAAAAAACCACTGTTTCTATTTTTTACTGCAGTTACCATTTAAAAAGGAGTATTTACAAGCAGATAACCATGTGGGTTTGCCCTACCGGCTGTTAGATCTCGAATAAATCTCCCAATTTAATGACCACATCATCACCTCCTACCTCACACACCATGGCCTAGGTCTGCATACAAACCCCTTAGTGATGCCATCAGAGAATGAGGTTCACCTCGCTTTAGGGATTAAAGAGCTAGTCTTACTTTTAAAGGAAACATGACAAAAAAAAGGGTTGTTTAATCGAAGTCAGAGCAGTATCCTGATCTAGGACTCCACAAGCCTTTCTGCTGGCAGAAGGGGATACCCTCAACTTGAATTGCAAAGGACTCTGTGGATCCAGATATCAAACCTCTTCCAAAGGGGAGGAGAGTTCATAGCAGGACTTTTTGTGTGCATTCCCAAGGGGTGTTCCTGTCCTTTTGTGCTGGCTCTGGGGAGCAACGCACCAAAGCCAGGCACCCGCTCCCTTTTAATCCCATGCCAGCAAAAATAAATAAATGAAAGGACTTGTCTCCAGGCAAAATAAATTCCCTGTTATGCCTGACATAGTTGGAGGAAGGAGGCAATAGATAGGTATCTGGTTGGAGGCAAAGGGAAAGAAGGAGATGAAAAGGAGGTGAAGATAAGATCAACCTTTCTGGCAGCAGCTTATACTTAGATCAGTAACTGCAGGTTAAGTTTTCAGATAACTTAAAGTCCCAGTGCAATCAATGACAATATGGATGTTAGGGTAGAAGGAACAAGGACAGAGAAATCTGAGGCAGAAGAACAATAATGGAGGATTGAGGGTGCTGGGCTCAATTTTACACTGTTACATGTTCAACCTGCATTTATGCTGATACAAGGGCTCTTCTATTTTAATAGGTAACCTGTAGCCATAAAGCAGAGGAATCCCTGTGCTTAGCAAAGAGAGCAGGCTGCAGGCAGCCACCAGGCTCAACATGCTGCCACAAAAGAGCCTAAGACCCCAGACTAACCTTCTAAATAAAAGCAAATACACAGACAGCACTGAAGTATTTACTCCCACTCTGCTAAGCTTTACACTGTCACACTGGAATGAGGAAAAATTATGAAAATCAGAGGTCCTAAAAGCTATGTTTTCAGTTAGATTCATTTGGGGTTTTTTGTTTGTTTGTTTGTTTGAAGAATTCGTGCAGTCTTGCTGGCATTAGTAAATCAAAACTGCAACCTAACAATTCAAAACCTACTGCATGTCACCAGAAGGTTAAAAAATCATGCAATGTCCTTTTCCACATAATTGAGGTTACTGGATGAAAGAGAATAAACTGCAGCTGTGTGTTCAGCTCTGTAAATACCTCTAGCAAATGTGTAATTGGCTGTAAAGTGGGTGGTGTGTGAGTAGGAAAGTATCCAGGTCTTACATAAACACAAGATTTTCTCTCTAAGGTGACACATTTTTAGTCAGTCTTTACACCAGTGTTAAGCTGGGTCTATCAGTGGGCTAGAAACTGGGTACCAGCAGAGCATGGTACAATGCATAGCAGAGGAAGCTAACTCCATTTACAAAATTACAAACATTACAAGCATATAATCCTGGCTCTCCATCTTGGTCTGTGGCTGCAGGGTGGTGTGGTTGGTTTCCTGAGCAAGGCTTTATTACATGCTTTTATTACATGCATGCATTACATACTGAGGCTGAGTTTTTAATAGTATTCCAAACTCATCAGTTTATCTGGCAAAAAAAACCCTACAGAATTTTAAAAATATACATAAGCTACACAATATAAACATAATGAATAAACAATTGTAATAAAAGAATATATTATAAAATATAAATTATAGTAGTTCACATAATATAAAATTAAGTCTTAGATTCTCAAAGGGCCTCATTTCTGGTTCAGATAGTGTCTCTTTCTCTGTTTCCCTCTCCACTGATGGGAATCCACAGGAATTTAAGTCTGTTTTGTTGGGTTTTCTTTTCACTGGGAATAGAATGAAACAACTGCTGTGCAAACTCCACAATCAGTGGACAAATTAGAGAAGGAAAAGAGCTGACCTAATATCCCATGAGAACAACTCTTCTTTTGGGGGGTGGCAGTTGGCCTGCACAAGCCTCAGCTCTGCAGCAGCAGCTTCCCCAGCAGATTCAGTGATCAAGCAAACCCTCACAGAGCACGGGAATCTCTCACGTAGGTAAAGTAAAACTATCTGTAGATACCTGGAGGGTAATAACATAAGAACCTAATCCCCTGAAATGCAAACTTCCCATAAATACAGAGTAGGGAAATATAGGTCACTGCTTCTCGTGGCCCTAATTGGGAATTGGTGTGTAAAATGACAGACTTAACTGATTTCCGGCGAGAAACACCTACAGGTAAAGCTGAGCCAGGATGGACCACATCAGGAAAGCCAACCAGTGACTGCATGCTGAACTGTAAGCAATTTTATTGTATACTGCAATTTAATACCCACCACAGAGCTGCTCTGAAAACCTTAAATAACTCGAAGCCCAAAGGTGGCTCTGTGTGAAATACTGCATTAGTAGCAGAAGAACAAGGAGTTTTAGCATAGAAAATGTTTTTGTATGCTTGGGTTGATGTTTCAGTGTCATGGTTTTTTCTTGTATATCTATATCTAAACTAGAGTTGCTAAAAGAAGAACACACATAATGAATAAAGAACTGAAAACCTACATATCAGTTTACATACAAGCTCAAATATAATGTGGTTAAACTAAATAAATCTAGTTAGTTTAAGGCCCATATTAGTTAAAACCAGTCCCTAAAACAGCCCAAGCAAAGGGAGTTACAAGGGCAGTCAGATCTATACAGGGCACCCTCAGCACCCTCTGGTATCAAGACTGTAACAAGCAGGAACGGTCTGCTCTGCACCATCTGAGACAAACAGCTGCTCTCTGTGTGCACAGACAGAAGTGCAATTGTTTTCCCATGTGTTTGACTAGCAAAACAGAGCCTTGGCTTGAACGCAACATGCTTCCCAAATCACTCGCTTATATCATGACAGGCCAGCTTATGTCTTGAGCAGGAACAAGCAAAGAGAGGGAGAAGTGCAGGGCAGGGTCCGTAGCACAGGCAGCCGGGGAGCAGTGGCATCACCAGGTCAGGACAGAGAGGTGGGAGAACCACGGTGCTGTAAACCCAGCTGCATCTGAAGACCCCTTCGAGGCTTCAAGTGAAATGGATTTTGCAACTAAACCCATTATACAAAATGCTTTTCATCCTCAGTTGAGAGCAAAAGCAGTTCAAAATGCCAGCGTTTTGCTGTACTGGCCTTTAATTTTGTGTCTTCTTTTGTAGATCCTTCTGATCCTCTTTTTAAGACTTCAGCCATCCTGCAGAGAAGCTTTCAAATGACTGTCCTCTCTTTAGAGAGCCTGGACTACCTGAGACCGACCTGCAATAACCTAAGGAAGATTGAGCAAGAGTAAGATCCCAGCTGTTATGGCTGGCACCAAGTCCCGCCGTTCAATGGCCTACAGGCCACCGTGGAATTTCAAAGCTGTATCAGCTCACAAGCACAGCCCTGTTTTAAGTGCAGCTGTAACCAAGACTGCTTTCTGTCCTTCTCAACAGCCGCAGCTGTGAGTCTCCAGGAGAGGCCAAGACAGCACTTTCATAAATTCAGGGTGTTCAGATGTCTGGGTTATCCTGCCATAAAACACCACTTACATATAATTTTTTTACCTGATTTTTATTAAAATAATGTGACTAAAGTAAAAAAAAAACCAATGACCTCCCATTATGAACCTGAAGATATATTTTTGTTCAGAATTGTATTTGCTATTGATGAGAAGCAGTCAATGCATAGACACACGTATAGCAGGTCACTTATTGCCTAACAGCATTTTAGGTGATTGGACTACACACAGGATCAATTCTGATGTCAATTACACTGCTGTGAATGTAGAACAAAGAGCTCTGAGATATTATGAAACTTTCTATATTTGCATAAGGTTTCAGATGCTTTATAGAAAAAAAAAGTCATTTTATTGCCCAGTAAAACTCTGTTAAATGAGTCTTTATAAAAAAATCACATGGAGTTATTGGTAATCTAATACTGTTCTGCAGACCAAAATTCAGGCCTACAATAACCAAATAAAGTCTTTCTAAACCTGTGTCCTATAACTTTAGGGAGGGGAAAAGGAAATACACTATTAAAGGTGAAATTTCAACTAACAAAAAACAACTCCTTTTACTCTTTATGTAGGAATTCCCACTGACCTATATTTCTTTTTCTGTAGTGACTAATATGGATCCTGTTATCCAAAATCAGGACTGAAAATGAGACAATTTTTTTTTCTCTGTTTTCTTTTATGTGTGTAGTTTGAGGTTTCCATCCCGCTGGAGTGATGCCTGAGCACTGTGCTGCCCATCTGCATGGGTGGGGATATATCCCATATTTTCTTTCATAAGGTAAATTTTCACATTCCAGAGTTTTGATTTCTTTATCATAGAACAATCCCTGACAGCCACAGCAAACATCTATTCTCTAGTCCAGTATAAAGTTGCCTGACTTATTTTTAGGTGATTTTATGCTTATTGACTCAGAAGAACAGAAGCCCATGGTCCATTGAAGCCAGTGCAGTCTTAAACCCCATCTGCCTGGTGGTAACTTGGCTTTCAGAGGCATTTGAGCAAGGGTGGTGTTCACTTAACCAGCTGAAACAACTTCAACAGAAGTACTGCATCCTCAGAAGAGTTCTCCAAAATAAATTGATCCTTAAGCAACAATGTGGGGAAAGAAGCAAGGCAAAACAAGCAGAAAACTGGAGAGTCACCAAAAAAAGTAGGAATGTGGGATGAAATTCTGACATGTCTGAAGATGGTCATGGCTTTAAAAGAACTACAATGTCATATTTAATGAATGTAATTATTTATTAGTTGAAAATAGAGCAAAACAGAGGATAATTTTAGTAAAGATTAGCAGAGATTGGAATATGGTAGCCCTGGGAATAGCAAGTATGTACCCCCAGAACAGTTACAGCCTGGGCAAGGGTGGCAGGGTGGTGTGTCACTAAGAAAGTATTTACAGAGAATACAAACACAAATTTCTCATCAGGAGAGGGAGGAGGATGGCTTAGAAAGAGGACAATTGTACAAATTGCAGTTCAAAACTCACTGGAGCCTGTACTGGTGTCACATTGCTGCATGGGACTCAACAAATCCAGTCTGCAACTCTGGATCTATGTGTTGTTCTGAGACTGGGAAACCTTGACCAAATGCTGTGAACCACAGCCCCACAAACCACGACTAAACTTTAGAAAACCTAGAATTTTTTTCATTTCTACTCATACCAAAATGAATCTACTTATCAAATGTTTTGATGATGTTTCACGATGTGTCAGATTTTCTGGCATTTTCCATCTGTTTAAACCCAAACTACATTACCCTGGAAAAAGGTCAGTGTTGTTGCACAGAGGATTTATTATAGCGTGAAGAAGAGAATACAAATCCAAACAGTATCTTCCATGGTGCAAACAACAGGCCAGTGATACAGTGTCTCTAAGGTAGTCTCCTGACACTCTGAGAGGTGCAACAGTGATAGGGCTTCCACCACCAAAAAGGAGTAAACCAGACTGAGCAGCTGGTGCAGTGAAGGGGCAAAAGAGAGACTGATCAGCAGCTCATCCAATGCTTCATGAGATTCGCAGTGACAAGGAGAAAGGGGGACTGCTGAAGAACCTTCTAATGATTTCAATCAACCTAAAGACACTGTGCTAATGCAAAGGATGACCAAGGACATAAGGACTCTGTTGTTGCACTTGTAGTATTCTGTAATGAAAGCAAAGGAGAGATTTGCCAAACCTTGTCTCCTTTTGGCAACCAAAGTTCTGGCAGTGGCACACAATGCAGCTCCCAAAAACACATCTTTCTTCAGTAAGAGAAGCCCCTAGTTTGTTGAAAGGGCTGAATTCACAAAACACTCAGACAAGAGGAGATGGGTCAATGCAGTTTGCTGCCCAACGCTCCTAGAACTATGTTACTATGATAATTTTGGTGGCAATAATCCCTGTAAAGTTAGAGTAACAGAGTTTTAGTGTAGGTCCAACCTACTGAAAAGCTGTAACAAGACTGGCTAAAAAATTTGGGAATGATTCATTGAGGTTAATTAAACACACCCACTGGAAATGGAAATTTCAAGGCAGTTACAGAGGCATCACCACAGCTCACCATCAAGCTTCTTAAGGAAAGGATTACCACAGATGAAGAAGAGAAGGCAGACAGAGTAGGAACACAGGTTAATACATCAGTCAGGAAATGGTGAATGCTGTACATGCTGTTAAACAGTTGTCTAGGACAACAAACCATTAATCCATTTTTCATGCTGATGGCAGAGTTGAGTATTTTCACATTCACAAATATTTGATCTCTTCCAACTTCTGTTGAATTGTCATGCTACTAACAGAGTTGTCTTACTAAATTTTTCTTCAGTCTTTTTGAAACATTTCCACTAAAGACTGAATGCAAAAAGAAAAAAAAATATAGCATCCAAACTGTTGACTGTTATATTCGTAACATGCTCTTAACACATCTGATGTGACAATGTACTTTTCTGACCATGACTGACAAGATGTTCAAGGCTAATGGCTACCCTGTTCAGCTCACTCTCTCCAATCTCTGTGATAGGTAGTAAGTAGCGCATAAAATCTGAGGTTACAGATGCATAAAGTGAGAGATGGAGCTAAAACTTGTTAGAATTTTCTTTGGTTTTGCAAAACTGAAGTCGATTCTGTGGTAAAATCTGTTTTCTTAAAATTAGATTTTTCACAAAGTCATAGGTGCTTGAATAAAGCTTCCACAATTCTGTTGAGGAGAATGGACCTTTTTGTTATAGTTAATAATTAAATACTACCAGAAAATGAGAAATCTCTTATAAGACGTGTTTGAAACTTGTATATACATTTATTTATATTCAAGCCCTACAGCAGTGGCATTCATCGCACGCAATTCTGTAGCACATTTAGCCCTGATGCTTCTCTATTTATGGACAGGCTATGAAAGCAGTTTGTCAGCAACTTTTTTTTTTTGAGTGTTCACATTACCAAATGTATTAATTCTGAAACCTCTCTAATGTAATTATCAAATTCAGTAGTGAGCTGATAATACAGTTAAAGGAAAATACCAACCTGCCTCAGCATTTTCATGCTGCAATTGAAAACAGATGGCAACTCGTGTAATTTATGCTTATTCTACAATCAGTAACATGTTGGTATAAGATAAGAATTCTAAGACTGAATTGCATCTGCTTCAACAACACCATATGCTAGTGCACAATATAAATATTTATCCAAACCTACTTCATCTTCTCATTTAAAGCTCAGTCATGAGATTGTGAAAGTACCCTTTGGATACCTTAAATTAGCACTGAAACATCTCCCCAGTGCTTTAAAGGCTTTGAGTGCCAGCACTAAACACTGAAGTATCTTCCCTTTCCTCAGCTTTAAGGAGAAGTTTACATTGAGGTGTGTTGATTGTGCTATATTTATCAAATATAAATCCTGGTGTTCAAGCTCTCACTAGGATGCCATTAGGAGTTACAAAGATGTTTCTCACTTATCATGTCCAAAAACTTCTCTAGTCTTCCCATTATCCTGTAAAACACTGGAGATTGGCCACAGCCATAAATGTGATATTTTTTTCCTTGATAAATAACTAGGCTTTTTAAAGGATTTTTAGAATGGTTTATCTTGCTTATCAAACATACAAGCAATTGTCAGGTTTGAGGTCAGACTGGCAAGACCATGGAATGGGTTTTGT
Source organism: Corythornis vintsioides (assembly GCA_025447755.1). Taxonomy (NCBI): domain Eukaryota; kingdom Metazoa; phylum Chordata; class Aves; order Coraciiformes; family Alcedinidae; genus Corythornis; species Corythornis vintsioides. The sequence continues at coordinate 76,359 of JAOEGS010022916.1, forward strand.
ATTTCTCTGCAGCATGGGGTACTTTCAACCTCCTAAGAATATCACAGTTCAGATTTTTCCTATTGCAGGAATCTAAAGCATTGGCAATTCCTCTGACATCACATGGTTTAGTTTGGCTTTCCCTGCACTTGTCACCTTATAATGGTAGCTTTTAGACCTTTATATTACAAACCTGTAGTATTTCATTATTATGGCAGTATTTGGTCTACTTGGACTAATCTGATACTATATTCCTTTGATTGCAGGGGACTGGGCTTGATGACTTCAATGAACCTGTCAGCAATCTGCTCCATGAGACAGTGGCTACTCAGCTACACCTGAGATTTGGCTCTTACTCCAATAGCAAAATTATTTGAAAACCTGTACCTGAAATAATAATTTGTGAATCTAGAAGAGGATGACACAGGCAGAAAATCTATGAGGCTGACCTCCTCTTTGCACCAGCCTTTAAAGATCAAAAGGAAAGCAGAACCACACTGAAATGGACCTGGCTGTATGTCATAATCCCCAAGAAGAGCTCAAATCAGAAGAGCTTGGTACCAGTGACCATACGTGGTCCTCCAAACTCCCTGCTACTAACTGAAATTAACAACTAGAATAGGGCAGAAAAGCTTGAGTGGCTATTGGCTATTTGTAAGATATGGGGCCCTTAGATGCAACAGCTTTAAAGACTGACTTCCACGGAATTAGCTCAAGGAATTGGATATTTTTTAGCATTCCTCAAAGGCTGGAGCTGGGCACTGAATTCTCCAGCCAAAGGGAAGAAGAGATAATCATCAATATAAGTTCCTAATTTGTCTCTTTCAGAAGACTCACATTAACCTAGGTGTGCTTGTTTTGTCACACCCTGTTGCATCTAAATAACACTAAAGAGCACAAAATAACATGATATGCACAATTTAAGTCACTAGTTTGAAGCCAACTTGTGTAATTTTTCAAAGGATACTTTGAAAGCAGAAATTAAATTACAGAACAAAACAATGAAAAAAGGGGAAAGTTTTCCTGGCAACAACTGGCAATATTTAGCAGCGTCATCGTCAGACTCCCATATTTTGCAGCCAGTCAATACTGAATATTAAAGCATCCTGGGAACTTCAAAATCCTTCTGTTCCTATCTTCCTCTGCTGATGACAGCCAAGAGCAAAACAGAGCTGCAAATAACTTCGAAGTACCCGTCGCAACACTGGCTCCTTTCACAGCCCCATGTAGCCTCCAGCTCCAGCTTGTTAATGTGCTTAAGCAACCACAGTCTTTACAACACTGTCATGGGCAACTGCACTTCAACAAAACAGGTCTAAGAATACTTTAATAAAGCTAATTGACAAGATATTTATTAAATTATTTTCTCAGCTTCATACTTGAAACCTCAGAATGTAAATGGTAATCATATTCACCAGCCCCAGAGAGGTATCAAGACTTAGAGCAAAAAACCATAATGCCCTCTCACCCTCTTCAGCAGACCATGCTAGTAGGGATTTTCTCAGAATTAAATTGTCTCAGAAATCCCCCAGCACAGACAGTCCTGTATCAGGAGATGGCAAATGCTGCCATGTGGAGGTACACACGTGTGATAGAGACCCACACGTCCCAGCCGCCCAGCGCCAAGCCCACCACTGTGTGTGGTCAGAGCTCTCTCCCAGCCTCATTGAGATTTCTACTCAGACTCCCAGTTCAGCACTTTGGAGCAGGCCAGGAGCCCAGCCAACATCAAACTGAAAGCAAGCCACCACAAAGTCCTTCAAGTTAAGTCTGTAATATTTACTGCTTGATATAATACATGGTAGAGTTTTAAGGGCACAAACTGAGGTCCTAGAGTGAGACTGTAGGCAGTAATGTGGGAAGTTGTAGAGGGACTGAGGAGTTCTCAGGCCCTGGTGAAAAATAACATTGATACTGATGTGTGAGAAAGCTTTAATGGGACGGGAGTGCTCTGGTTGAGGATAACACTGACTCTGAGTAGACTATCATGAAAAAGGTATGTAGGCAGAGAGATAAGGGGAAGTTGAACAAAATAATGAGAAGCAAGGATGAGAGAATGAAGGTGTTTTGCTAATGTTGTTAGATGTCAGGCCCTGTAACTTGACCAATGAGTTGGAATAAGAAGGAAACAGCAAAATGTAGCCTATAGAAAAAAGACACTTGTTTTACCTGCTGTCCTGAACAGATAAAAGATGGCTGGGAAAATAATAAAGTGGCTTCAGATTCTTCGACATCATCCTCAGGCTTTGGCTTTTGTTTTCTTTTCTCCAGCTAGTAGTATCTTCTTTTGCTTTTAGCTTTGTTGCTTGGCTTGAGCCTTTTAGGTTTGGTCTGAGCCTCAGTCTGAGCTTTGGCTTTTCCCCCCTGAACCCATATATTTACTGTGGCTGTCTGAACTTTGATACAGCAGTCCTCTCTCAACAATTTGTCCAGTGGAATGCAAAGAAATTAATATAGTACTCTCCAAAAGAAAGAAGTTCAAAATCACAAGCTTTAGAAATTAAGATACTTATAAAAATGATTACACTGGATATATCTCCTTGGGAGGAAAAACCCTGCTGCTATTGCCAAGAACTTTTCTACAAACTGCAACACCAAGTCTTGGCTCTTCTTCAAATTCTTGCCCTTTTCAACACAGCCAACTTTCCTTGTTAGAGATTCTTTGGTGCAGCTCTCAAAGCAACACTGGCAGACAAAAGCCTCTTGCACCAGCCCACTAGAAGTTACTGGGCCCAATAGTCTATTTTCAAAGTGCCCTTCCTGAAGCTTTCACACAAGGGAAAGTTTATTTTCAAGGAACTCTCACCCAAAGCCTGTCATACAATTCCTTTAAATGTGCCAGATTGAAGAGTTCTGTAAACAGATGGATTGACACAGAGTTTTTAAAATTTCAAATACTGCACTACAATTTATATTCCTATTGGAAGCCCCTCACAAAACCCCTTATTCTCAAAGAAAGCTGGCATTTCCTCATGAGGGGCTAAAGGTATTCAGTGATTCTGAAAATGAGGTGCCAATTCTGGTGTCTAAGTAGACCTCACCTAATATGCAGCCATGTTTTATGTGCAATTCTGCTTTGAAATTATATACATAATATATATATGTATATACTTCTTTTCAAATTAATCAGATCTGTCCTCTATGCAAATTCAAGGCAATAGCTCCCATTTTTACTGTCTAAAATACTTTTTGCTCCTTGCAAGAAAGCAGATTGGTTTATATTAATTATCTTGAATGAGTAAGCCCATCAGTGTACATGAGCACATGGAGAGCACAAATGGAAGATAGGAAAGCATAATTTGTTACATAAAAACAGTTTCAGAGGTGAAATAAGAAAGAATTCAGCTTAACTGAAACATCCCAGTGTGTAGTCGCAGGGCTGCCAGCATGAAAGCAAAAGTCAAAACAAACCAAAGCCCCACTATATTTTACTACAGTTAAACTGCTGAGTACAGAAGTGAAATCTCTAAGAATATACATAAGACACCAGTGATATTTTTAAAAGTTGGGTTTCAGAATGGATCTACTTTATTGCTAGGTGCTATACTCATAGAATAAAAGATCTGTACAGTACTAAAATTCCCAAGTTCAGGATATAGAAAATATACTTGAACAATATTTGATATATTTTCTATATATCAAGTAAATTTTTAAATTTAAGTCCTTCAAATTTTAGGCAGGATTACTATTTGAAAATTACTCTATTCATATGGGAAGGGTAACTGTATATTATACGTAATTTTTGTATATAACATAAAACCTTCCAGCTCCCTCAGGAATGAAACCGTTTGCCAGCAGGATGTGTCAGGGTGCTGCATGCACCAACAGGCTCTGCAGCTGTCAACCTTCCCCCTGGGGTTTCGCTGGCCCCGACTAAAAACACATTGTACGTTTTTGCAAGTTTCATTAAAAAAACCCAAACAAAAGAAACAGCAGCTGCAGAGGAGAAGCCCTGGTAGTGCATTTGCTAAGGAGGGTGCCCTGGCAGGGCTGGCACTGTGTGGTGCAGTCCCTGGATCGTAGCTAGAGGCGCTGCCTCCAGCTGGCCGGCTGTGAAAATACGGGCGAGAGGCAGCTGGGGTGTGTATGAAGGGGAAGGGAGACGAATTAGAAGGCAGGACAAAATTCATGGCAAACTGGGTTGTCGTGCAATGCATCCAAACCCTTCATTTTCATTGTTGTGATACAGTGAAACATGACATAAACTGCTCGTTTAACCGTTGTGTCTGGCCCAGCCTAGACACTGGAGAGAGTGCAGCAGCCTGCTTCCCTCTCGTGCTTGTACCTGTACTTGGCAGAATACTTTGCTTTCATTTTTCCCACTGTACAAGGGTGTGATCAATTCACAGGATGTGATTGAGATATGTGATATATGTGACGCAAACCCACAGGCAAGTAAATGGGCTCTGAATTATTACACAAAAGTCTTCACGTGGTATTTGTAATTTCTTCCTAAATCACACATGAAAGTTTTCACATCTTTATGAAATATGGAAGTATCATACATTCCTCTTTCTAAATAACTTGAATATTAACTGGTTTACAGTGAATTTAGATACAGGTTATGCTAGCTCCAATTTCAATAGCAATGTTTGACTTGGCATCTTCCTATACAGGCAAAGTCCAGAAGCTGCATTGTCTGCAACCACATAAATTGCAAAGTAAAGAGGAAAATAAAACTGTGCAGAGTTGGAAAAAATATAAAAATAGTAACCAAAAAAACCCAAAGCCCCAAAAAAACCCAACCAAACAAACAAATGAAAAACAAAGCACCACCAACAAAAAAAAACTAGTCAACCAACTGAAAATAAAAAAAAGGCTAAATATCAAGAAAGCAACCTGGACCTTCACAGAACAGCACAAACACCCCTGGTAAAAATCCCATTTTGAAAGCCCACCTTCATCCCAGCTGCAGCTGCTGGCCCACTGGGGTCCACGGCCTGGATGTGGCAGGGCTTGCTCCCCCGCACCACAAAGCCCCATCCCACCGCATCACCGACGATCTGGGAAAAAAAAGACAAAATCACCTTCAAGCAGCTCCATGAAATTCAAGGAAGCAACATCTACATGGTTTAAGACATAAATTCCAACAATTCTATACTTCCAACACATAGTAGACCCATTTAGTTGCTGGAGCAATTTCAGAGAAGGCAATAAAGCTGGAGGAGGGGGCTGGAGGACAAGTCCTGTGAGGAAAGGCTGAGGGAGTTGGGATTGTTTAGTCTGGAGAAGGCTGAGGGGAGATCTTGTCAGTCTCTACAACTACCTGAAAGAAGGCTGTAGTGATGTGGGTTCAACTTCTTTTCTCAAGTAAATAACGACAGGACAAGAGGATATGGCCTGAAGTTGCACCAGGAGAGGTTTAGGCCAGATATTAGGAAGAATTTCTTAACTGAAAGAGTAGTCGAGTGCTGGAATGGGCTGCCCAGAGAGGTGGTGGAGTCACCAACCCTGGAGGTATTCAAAAAACATATAGATGAGATGCTACAGAGGGATGGTAAGGTGTGGGGTTTTTTGTTTGGTTGGTTGGATTTTGCTTGTTAGCTTTGGGTTTTTTTGTTTTTGTTTTGTTTGGGGTTTGGGTTTTTTTGTGTATGTGGTTTTTTTTGTTTGGTTGGTTTTTGGAGGGGTTTATGGTTGGATGTGGTGATCTTACATATCTTTTCCAACCATGACAATTCTGTGATTGATGTTGTGTACAGGCTTCTGTACCACTCATGAGAAAGACTCTATGAAAATTGATTCCTCTGGCTTTTAATGAACTTTATTTTTGTGTTGAACTAGGAGGCTGTAAAAAGCAATGCTCTAAATTGCTAGGTTAAAATATCTCTTTATAGAAAGGTCTTCTCTGATTGTGAATATGAACCAAAATTTCTGTCCCATCATAGTCTAGAGAGACCTAAGTAGAAAACTTCAATTTGGGTAGATAATCCACTCCTGCAGAGCAAGTATTACCAGAAGCAGAAAGACTAGACGGGTTTGTGTAATAAAAACATTATTTGCTTTATGTAATTTTACACTCCATTTAAGTCAGCAGTACTACACTGGCATAAAGAAAGGATAAAAAAGTGCAGAATCAGACCTAAAATGTGTGGAAGTACTGATAACAAAGTTGGGGATTATAAAGTACAAAGTTTAGTAAATGCAAATAAGCTCTAATTATCCCATTAACAAAGGTCTGTTTGGAGTACCTTATGCACACAACATGCAAAAAATACAGAAAAATGCTGGAGACATACCGTGAAAGTTTTTCTTACGTATGGAGCCCCAGGCATCAAGAGCTCATCAGCAGTCACAGCTCTTTTTAATACTGTGGAGGTACATAAATGAATTGTCAATATAAACACTCCCCTGGAGTTTCTCCTAATAAATAAGATACAGTGTTTGAATACAACATCTTTGTGGTCCCACTTCACATAAACTCTTCCCTTTTTTGTAGATTTGTTTGAAAGTAGAAAAAGAACCAAAGAAAAGACAACAGAGTAACTCTTGAGTACAAATGCTGAGAGCTTTGGAAAATCAGAGTGTTTAGCCAACAGACTTTGTTCTCTGCAACCAAGATCAATTAAACACAAACATCAGAAATGGCTGTTCCTATGTGAGGTGTTGAAAAGAGTGATCAGCCTTCCTGACATGGAATGCACCTCACTGTACATGTTGGGTGCTCTCTGCAATTTCATTGGACTCAGGTTTGAATCACAGAACTAAGTATTAAGAAAATTCTGCTCGAGTCAGGAATTATCCCAACAAAGAGATTTCTGCAAATGTAGGCACAGACAACTAACCCCCCATTTATCCAGGGACAGCCTAGGTAACCTACAGCTGGATGGGATTTTACACAAAAGGAAATACCAGTGAGTTTCTGCAGGTGATTCCCAATTGCCTTGCTATGCATTGGGTTAACTTTCCCCTGAATAAGGGAAATGTAAAGTTCTGCCAAATCAAATCAGTGCCATTCTGTGTACCATTTTTTTCCTGTCTATAAATGCTTCACAAAGTGGAGAACAATGGAAATATATGTTCTCCATATTTGCCTACTTCACCTCTAAAATTATGGCTGCTTTTCTTTTAGTGATGAATAATTCTGATGGTGTCTGCCTTTTCAGTCACAGGTGGAAGATAAAACTGCCTACAGATGGTATTCAAAGACATTAAATGAGTTTCTTAGTGACAGTCATGGGAGTAGGGAGAATTCCAGCATATACACCAATATGGGTTTTTTTGGTTTTGTTTTTTTTTTACTTTTCTGTGGATTTTGCCAAACTGTCATTTAGCCAGTGTTACACTTTGCAGAACATGCCTGGTCAATGGGAAAATAAAAAAGGAATTATTATGATCATTCAACTAGTCAGACTGAGGTAAATGATCCACGCAGGACTCCCTTGCATGCCTCATTTCATTATAGCTCCAGATTTATTGTTTTTATTTGATGATTGTTTTTCTATATGAGTGGTCAAATCATGACCTAGATTTTTTTTAAGTGTTTGCCTGCAAGAGAACCTATCTGACCATAAATATACCTCTGCCTTGTGTTTATCAGTGTGCAGTTCAGGACTCGGTCTAGATAGCAGGAAACTACTTGTGAAAAAAAAAATCACTTTGTAGTCCAGAGGATTAAGAATTCTTCCATAACATTTCTACCTGACTGCCTTATGTTAACATAAGAGAGATGATGTGTGGATCTGTATTTGTGCTATGGGAGAAATTACCCAACATTGCCAGTAATTGTATAATTCTTTAAAATTACTCTGTTTATAAATCCATTGATGTCTTCTTTCAAATATGAGTCTGTTAAAGCTATTTAGAGTTTGAAAACTAGTCCTAAGGGAGAATTTGATTTTAAAATGAGAATTTATGCAATAGGAACATCAGCCTATCCTTTTTATTCCAGTTTTGTGTAATCAGCTGTATTAAAATAAACTTGCTCTCACTACTCATGGGTTGACACTTCGTATATAATCAGAACCATAAATGAATGGAATAGTCAGCATACTTCAGATAGCACACACATTTATGGACAGTGCATGAATGCTGTTTCAGCTGTCCCAGCAAATTTTCCATGGTGTAATTAATGATGTACTGGGGCCAAAGAGCTGCCCACACAAAATCTAGCAGAGCAATTCCAGGAAGTATACCTGAGAAATACTATCTCACAACATGATACTGTGGCAGTCTTCATGTAAGGGCAAACCCATTGCATACAGGGGTAAACAGACTGGAAGGTGGTGCCAAATGCCCAACAGCAACGTACTCCAAGGATGCAATGACCACCAGCACTGAGAGCATTCCCTCAAGCAGGACAGTGAGTCTGGTGTAGGGGGTTATGGTTTCTGAACATGCAATCCTACTCAGTTCTTCAAACTATTTTAATTTGGAGCCTCATACTGAATTTCCAGCAGAGCCTAAAGAGAGGGAAGGAAATGTGCTAAAAGGAGTGAAAAATAAAATATCCCCTAACTATGCCTCTTTCCGATGGCCACTCTGCACAGCAGGAATGAAATTCGTTTCAGCTCACTCATCTCCAGAGTAAATTGTCAATGATTTGAGCAGGATTCATACAGTGCTGGAGGCACTCTGTAGTAATCACTTCAAATGCCAGCATCCCTTTGAAAGCAAAGCTTACACATATCCACCGAAGCCTTCCCCTGTTGCACAACACTCCCCACATCATCGGCAGAGACCCAGTAAATTTGCAATAACAAGGAGTGCAAAGGGTAGCTGGGACTCTGCTTTGAAATTCAGGACTGGTTCTGAGAGAAACTGAGAGGCTGAAACAGTATATATTCAGGTCTGGTTTCCCCTTCCCAGTTGTACAGTAAGAAACAATTTTGAGCGAACTGTGGAAGAATGGGTGTGTTTAACCTTCTGTCATGGGATAGGAAATCCTTTCATAAGGAAAATAAGCTTCAACACTACTTTTACCTTCCTAAACAGACCAGTGTTAAGACTTAAACAAACAAAAATGTTGAAATGATCCCTGACAGGCTGAAACAATGCCACCTCTTTTTTTAAAGGCTGCTGTTTTCTGAGTTGTGTTGTTTCACAGTAACTCAAGCAGCCACTGGATAGTTAAATGCTCCTCTGATATGAACCAAAGGAATGTCTCTAGGAGGAGATTTGAATCGATTCAGAGCTTGGCAATGAAGAGGCAAATCTGAGCCTCTGACTGCATGTCCTCCTAAGCGATAAACTGCAGCTCAAATCCCAGTTATGGACTTGATGTAGAGATTATTGGAGGCAGACGTCTGGCTTGTGTTCAGCAGGACTTCAAGCTAGAAGATGATAATAGTCCCCTCTGGCCTACAAAACTTGTGACGCTGTGAAATGTTAATATATCCTTGAAAAGATAAACTTAGACATGATGCCAGGCATTCTTCACATCACTTTCTCCCCAAACAGATGTCTGCAGCCTGGCTCCTGTGCACTGTAAGTGATGTTGATGCTCACCGGACTTGGGGTTGCAGAGCACGGGGGGACTGCTGCTGAGTGTTGGGCTGCTGCTGAAGTACCCACTGCTGCCACAGCTACTCATGCTGCTCCTCCGTACTGCTGACACAATCTTTATCTCCTTGGTGGGACTGACTACAAACAGAAAACACAGAGAGAGGGAGCTGGTATCAATTTTTAAACCCATTTCCCTGGTTTATTTGAACCAACAGCAATAAGCCATGTTTTCACTGACAACACTGGGCAGGGGTTGGTGTGTTCCACATAGTTAGGAGAGTCACTGCATGAGTATAAAGCTGTAGCTGACATGATGGCTGAACTGCTCCCAGTGCAGTGTCTTCTAGTGTAGGGAAAGAAATGTTTCCCATTTCCCCTTTACTTTGCAATTATTCTTTCAATTCTTAGTAGATATTGCCATAAAGCAAACACTGCAGGACTCCTTCCCCTCACTTTACCTCTTCTCTAAAACTCCACATAGAATATATGACAAATTACTTTGGGCTTGGGGGATTTTAACCAGTCCTGTTTGTTACGGACACTGAATTTTGATCAGCATCTGAAATGCTATCAAAACAAATACAAATCCATCCCAGGGAGCTAAATGTTTGGTAAATTATGGGAATGGACAATCCCTACAAACAGGGACACGTGATACCCAGCCCTGCTTTTTTCAGACAAACACTGAAACCCCTTGTCCAAAAAGGATTTATTAAAGTCCCACTGAGTCACCCTATAGACAGCAGTATAGTTGATGAGTCACCTGAGAGAAAACTGGTGTGTTTTCTGTTGTCATGATTCTGCTTGCGCAGGCAAAATGGGCTGTCGTGGCTTTCTGGCATCAAGCGAGACTTCTCAGTGAGGAGCTCCATTAAGCGCCGCCGCCGCCGGAAATTCATTCTGCACTGGTACAGAAAGTTGCTGTCCATAAAATGGTGCTTGTTGGACACTAGGAGAAGAAATGGATAGAAAGTCTGTACCTGATAGGACTGGAATAAGAGCATGGCTATCTGCAATGTGTGCAGTGCACACCCTAGTCTAAGGCAGCAACACCTGGAACTCTTTCCTCTCCTCTGCTGTACTCAGGAAAGGAGGAAGGTGGTCAGCTTCACGTGGGTAGCTTTTCTAGTGTTGATAACAAAGTAAGAATTTTAGGAGCCATTGCTGAAAGGAAACTTTTACACTACCTTGATTAATTACAAGCACTTTATATTGCCAAGTGGAAATGGAGGTACTTTATCTTTCTACAACAGGTTGTATAATGACCCACCTTTGCACATGCTTCTCTATATGTCATTTGCTGCTGCTGGTCAATACTGACCAGACTTAGTTCCTTACATCAAGGTTCATGTAAACTCATCAGTGTGGGGCAGCCCTTGGGAGCTCTGGCTGACTCCCTTGTTTGGAGCTACAGGGCAGCAAAGAATCAAGACCTGAGTATTTCCCCTGTCTTGCTCAGCACAGACACTGTGTCCTAGACACTTCCTGCAGGCCACTTCCCCCCTTCACACAGATACACAAGGTTTGGGAACACGCATCCGGCCAAAAAATCATTTCTTACATAATGAACAGAAGTCTTAATTGCAACCTGTTTTGCCATTGACAGCAAATCCCAGGTTGCTGCTGTCAGAGCAAGAACACTGACAGCATCACCACAGACTGCAGCATCACCACAATGTCTGCCTGTTTGCTGCTGCATCTTCATGGCAATGAAAAAGGCAGCGGTTGGACAGAGGTCTGTACCAGGTCCCAAAAGTGCTGACTCCTTCAGGGATTGATTGTCCTCTGGAGTACTCCTTGCATTAGTATTTCAGGTCTTAAATTGCTCAGTGTTTTGGCTGTGCTTTCTCCATTTTCACCTAGCTCCTGTGATCACATTCCACAGAAATTATTTTCCACTCCCTAGTTTATAAATTGCATTTCTTCCAATGCTAATCATAAGAACTGGTGGGTTACATGTATTTATATGTAAACAACAACAGAGATATGCACTTGGAGGTCAGTCAAGACTCAGCCATTTGGCCTCAGACTCCCACTGAGGATACTGAACTGTCTTGCTCTTTGTTCTGCCCAACACATGGGGTCCAAAGGCAGCAGAGCCAAAGGTGCTATACAAGCACCAAAGCCTGGAGCCCTGCTGGCCTGCTTTTTCCTCATTCTCATCCTTAACACACTCTTTCTTGCTTTCCTATCTTCTTAATACCTCCCTGTGTCTCAGATTGGTCCCCATGAGCCCCACAGAAGTACACCACATACATGACAGCCTTGCAGAGACGGTTGCATTTGGGTATAAACTGCCTATATGTCATTTGAGACTTGTGAGCTGAAAGAACAGCCTCAAAGAGGAAAAAGCACAGTCACCTTCTCCAGTATATTCATGCCAGGGACAGAAAATCATCCAGACAATAGACATGAGTCGTAGATGTGATCCTCAGGGCACAGCCCTCCATATTGTAAAAGAAATTGCCATATGGGGTCAGACCATATGTCCATCTTGCCAAGAAGCATGTCTCTTTCCTGCCTGTGCCACTGTCAGAGAGGCACACTGGCAGCACAGAAGGACTTTTGCCTTTGGGACACAAGGAATAAGCAGGACAGGAGCTTTCTGAACTGCACATTCTTGTGCCCAAGCTGCCTTGAAGACTGTCTTCCTGAGTCCCACAGAACGCTGGAGGCTGTAAGGTATTTCTTAAGAGTTTTGAAAAAAGGTAGTGTTTTGAAACTCTACCTTTTTTCATTACTAAAGCAGAAAGGTCATGCCAGTCAGCCAAACTGCAATGATTCAAGTACCTCTACACAAAAGACCTCTATTACCTAGATTGCCTGTTTCTGTTCAGGAGCTTCAGAAGAGCTGGTGCCATTTGGCTTTTCTCTGCTTCACACTGGTGCTGAACCTGTTATTCCCTCAAATTAGCCATATGGATCCTTCATGAGCAAAATGGCTTTGCTAAGTCATTTGCAAGCAATTCATTAACTACTTCTGAATTAGTTCACTGCCATTCATAATGTAGCACAGAAAAGCAAACTGGCACCTATTTCAGTTTGTCTTAAAAAGTCAGGCCATGGATGATGAGTATCAGGACCTGCATTTATACATGATGAGGGTGATGAAAAGAGCAAGGTGGGGCGACTTCATGGGTTTCTTGTTCCAGTTTAATTCATCAGTGTTCATGTGGTAACTTGTTCATGTTATGATGTTTATGAAACAGAAATAAATGTACCAAAGAGAGTAAAGTAAAAAATATGATGTCTGGCAACCTCTGAAATCATAGAAGTGCACAAAAGCATTTATGGTCCTGGAGGGAAGGTGCCAACATTAATTCAGTCACTGGTGTCAAACTTTGGAGGTATGGTCACAACTCAGCAGTCTAATCTCCCACATACACAGCCACAAAATTTCTTCCAATAACATAATTTTAAAACTATCTTTTAATCTTAGAAAAAATAATTTACTTGTATTTTAAGCAGTCTTTAATTACCACTTTACTCTTCCCCCCTATAAGCTGTTCAAGCCTTCAATTACTTTCCCTGCCAGGCAATAGGGAAGGAAATAAGGTTAAATTTGTTTTAACTTCTGCTGCTAATTCCTGGACTTTCACACCATCAGAAAGTGACACAAAATCTGGTCAGAACTGTTTGTAAAGAAGTCCATTAAGAGATGAAGCCAAGTCTAAAACATATCTTTGATAAACTGAATAAATAACACCCATTAAATTCTGATTTTTTTTAGGTCTTCTTAAGTCCTCTTCAGAGTTTCTTTATCCTTCCTAAAATCCATCTATCAGAACTGCATGCTCACTGTCACAAGCTCAGTCCCCTTTTCTTACTTGCTCTTGTCCTTTTTGTACATTAGGCTCATAGTAACAATTACTACAACTGTACTGCACAAAAAAGCAGATAGGAACAACTTGTGCCCTGTACATCCTCCTTTCACTGCACAGTGTTGCTTCACACCAACTGGCAGTCTGTATTCCCACTTCCTAGATGCACTGCATTCTATTTATATTGTTATACAAAACCATACCTCTTTTGGGATCATGACCATTTAATTGAGTTCAATTATTTATTTACCATCTCATCTGTCGCTAGAGTTTGAAAACTCCACCTGCAAGGCTTTTAGCTGGTCATTCCCCATTTACATTATTGTTAAGAAGGGAAAAATAAAGAATATTTAAATTGGCATGTCTCTGATTGGGAGCACTTAATGTTGCAGCTTTGGTGCTTTTTGTTCCTGTCTGCCTCATAGTTTCTGTCCAGACACATAAAATATAAATTACAACACCCATGCAAATATACTTTTAGCTTCTGATTCTGACATAAAAACCTGGGAACTGTATGGGACTCAGCCTTTTCTTCTTTTACAAGGAGGCTGACACACAACAGAGATATAAATATTATCTCTATGTTAATTTCATAGAACTGAGGAGGCTTTAGAGAGTACAAAAGCCTATTTTAATAAATGGTGTTGAATATGCCTTAAAAATTTGGCCATTTTCATAACTGGCTTTTCCCCAAATCCCTCCTACCACTTCAATTCCCTGTAAATTTTAGTGCTGATAAGCCATATACATCTTTATCAGAATAATTAATACTGCCTACCAGCCAAAAGCTGTGGCTCCCAGTAGGCCACATCCAGCGATGTGCTCCAGCTGCTCTGCACATCCCCAGAACACAGATCTGTCACCGAGCAAGCTCGTTGCTGGAGCCAGGGAACGGCTGCTCTGTGCTGAGGGAGCGGTGGGAAGAGATCAAAGTTCCCCAAGAAGCTGGATGAGCAGCTTGTCTCAAAAGAGCGGCAGACATGTTGAAGAGTGTTCTTGTTTGTTTGCATAAGTGTGTGCTCGTGCTGGGGTTAAGAGGAAGAGGTTATAAAAGCATTAGCAGAGTATATGGAGGTTTCAGCTCTATATGTTGTGTCTTTCTTCACTTAAAGACAAAAGCAGCACGCTTTCCAGTAGTGCAGAACACATTGCCAAGCCTTTCTCTGCATGATGAAGTGACCTCAGTCTACTCACAAGTACACTTTATCTTTTTACTGAAGTAGTTTCCTCTATTAAAATGAAGTTATAACCAGTTTGAAGATCACTCTAGACCTTCACTATTACCAGTTGTAAGGTAATGAGTAGGTAAGTCTGCACCTTCATAGAGCAAATCACAGGTCACCATACCAATTTTGACCTCTGAAGTAGCAGGACACTGCCCCAAAAGGGTTGATGCCATACTGAACACAAACACAGGCTAATGAGACAGACATGTGCTGGCAGGTTGCAGGCAATGATGAGGGGCTGCTGGTTTATCTGAGGGAGGGCACAGCCCAAGCTGCTACCGCCAGTTCCCCAAAGCATGGCCAGGGCAGGGCCCAGTTTCAGCCCAGGCCTTTTTGTTTCCTCAGTCCCCTCTCCTAAGCAGAACCAGTTTTTAAAAGGGAAGGAAACATATCAACACTGTAAAATAATGTTCCTCAGAAAAAAAACCTTCTCTCCTTGGATAGTACACAGCTTGCTGATCCTCTCTCCTCTGTGCCTCAGGCCTTTTGCCAGCTCAATTTCGGCCCCTCGCCAGAGAACAGTGGAAGTGTGCATGTCCATTTTGGCTTTCGCAGAGTGAGGCGTGGCCTGTGAGCCTGAGAAACACCGACCAGCTGCTGAGACCCATGGAGAGGGGCTGATGGGCTTTCAGCTGCTCCTCACCCTGGCTCCCCACTGCCCAGCTCTGCTTCATGACTTCACCACTCTGGCCTCATTCCTCTTCCACTCCTGCCTTGCACCAACACACATGCTGCTGGGATGGAGCAATAAGCACTACTCTGTGTTGGACAATGCTATTCCCACTCCTCTCAAAGCCTTCCTGTTTTTCTAAAGCTAATCTGGCATCTGCAAATGCATTTTAATAATGGCACCTATTCAGATTAGTTTCCTTTTACACATTGATGAATTCCACCTGCTTGGAATTCTCTCAAAACAAGGAAGGAGAGCCTACAGATATTTATCAAGCACAGGGCTTTGGCTCTTGGATTCCCTGCACCACATAAACACAACACTTGAATTTCCACCTTTTACGAAGGTATATATGCTACACAAGCTATAGATAAGCCCACCTGCCAATGTACTCAGACAGCATGTTAAGCTCTTGGACAGTGCAGCTATACTAAATAGTATTTTTTTCCCATTTGGATTACAAGGAATTAACTTTGAATGGGCAATGGATATAAGCTTGAACTGCTCTAGTTTCTACCAATCCTCTCATATAAAACTGCAAGGCAGATTCTGGCCCTGATATACAAAACCCAGAGAGCTGTTCTAGCTAATCCTAGCTAAGAGTGAACCCCGTACGCATGTCCAGAGGTAAATAGGTTCTGGGCCTGTAAGTAGGCCCAGAAAAAGAAGCTGTGATATAATTACAGAACCATGTCTTCTGAGCTGTTTCAATGAGCTGTGATATATTCGTAGAGTGCAAAGAAGTCTAGATTAGATAACTTTTACACTGCCTTTAAAGCATCAAGATTACGATAACTGTTTAAAGTTCCTTGGGCACTGAAATAGAGTCTCTTACTCTTATTAAAGTGGTATGTTTTGCTCAGTGGATTAATATTTTATTTCAGCTGCCTTAAAATACGTATGCAGATAAGTGTTTCTATATATGTTTTGTCTTTCCAGTAGGTTTTCCATCTATTTGCAGTCTGTTTTCAAATATACACGACTTACTCCAGCATGAAAAGTCAGTATTGAGTCACATGCATTTCAGCAGTCTTTACAGTTTGTATATGAAGATTTATCATCTTTAATTTAGCAAGTTTACAGAACATAGCCAACTGCTTTTCTTTGCTTCCAAATAAAGTATGGAAAGTACAGTCTGTGGCAAGGGAAGAAGATGAAAAGGCCCATCTGGCTATCTTTTTTGCTGTTGCAGCTGTTAAAAAATGAAATGCATTCTCTGACAGATGAACAGAATTCAGTAGTTAATATGAAAAGAAGTCTTCATGTGTTTTTTACATAATGAATAGAGTGTGTGGCCCTTTCAAAAACGAAACCTATGCCTGCTATAGAAAAAGACAACTGTAAGAGCACAATGACAAGCAGATAGAGTATGAAGCTGGAAAATTATACTATTACATCGAAAGTTCTTATTCTCTGACTTGCCTGACAGGGTAAAATTGTGAAAAATATGCAAAGTAGTCTCAAGATTTAGCATAAGCAGTTGAATCACTGTGGGGAAGTTACTGTTCCTGTGTATGGGAACTGCTGAGGAAGAACTGCCACACAAACAACTGAGTGCCTCTGCCAGGCATTGGCTTTAGGAAACCAGGCTTATCATGGAAACAAAGTTGTGTTGAAGAACTTCAGACTGAAGGCTTTTGTTTCACTGAGATAAATCAAGGCTCCATCTGTAAAAAGATCACATTTTGTCATTTCTAGCATGGAAGATACACAATGAATGCCTGGATATATCCAACTGCTGCTGTGATCCAGGTGTTATATCAGTTAGAAAACCTATGACAATTTAAGTCAAACATTTATAGGATGGTTCAATGGCACTTATAAATTTCTACCCACAGTTGATATTTCTAAGAAAAGGGGTTCCAAAGAGAACTCACAAATTAAGGAAGAAGCGTGTATTTCACATATATGGCAAGTTTTCACTTACAAAGTAAGTAATGTTAACTAACCATAAGGAATTGGACATCTAATGTAAATGTTACAACACATACCTTACAAATTACAGAAATTTCAGGTGAAAGAGGGAAAGGTAATTAATACTTCATTACATATTCAATCTTCTTGACAATAACAACAAACTTTCAACTGCATCATGTATCAATGCTTAATGCTAACTGTACTGATTGTCTTCTTAAAAGAAACTTTGCTGTATAAAATTACATAGTTCTTGCAAAGGATAGGAAAAATTAAATATATGTTTTAATACTTTTCTACAGAGGCAGGGAGATAGCATATATAAATATTTACTCTTCTCCCTAAGTCACTATAATTTGTTTGTTTTCATCTCTGAAAGCAATTTGCAAAGTGGAGTTTTTCTAATACAATATTAACTCTTGAGAGATGGCAAACACCTGCTTCTGTGCTAAGTATGTGCCTGCCTTGAACACACCAGGTCTGTTCAACTGCTATTACCTCAACAAAACTTTTTAAATCTGAAAGGTATTAGAAAGGAGAGCAAGGGCAAAAGATACTTATGCTCAAGCATCTTACCATATATTCACTACCATTATAAAATCCTAGCACTGATAAAATGTGTCAGAGAAGATACCTACTAGCCAATCATCTCCAGAAGAGATTTTTCCATGCCTCACTCATTCAGGAAAGCAAAGTCTATGGCCTTTTCAGAACTCATCACCTGAGTGTTCCTCTGCTGGTCTGAGGTTAGGAAGCTGCATCCCAACATTTCTGGAGCACAGCAGGCAGCCATGAAAACCACTTTGTGTTGAACTGTGCTGCAGTCACTGCTTTGGGAAGGTGCTGGGGGGATGTCAAAGAGAAAATAACTGCAAGCACATGCAATTGAGGTGCAGCAACAGAAAAGGAGAATGTGACCTGGCACGGTGAGGGAAGCAGCTCAGACCCACACTCCTCATGGGCTTGCCCCGGAGAGCGGCATATGCCGGACTGTCTGCGGTGCAGTGCAATCACTGTGTTTACACTCCACAACATATTGAAAGGCATTTCTACATGTGTTGTGGTTTGTCATTACCACAGAGGAAATGCAAATATTCACCATGCAAAATGCAGGTGCTATCCTAAGAAAGAACAGGTTCCTATTAACAGCATTAACCAGATGTTGAAATTAAAATGATTTATCACTTAATATTCCTTAAACCTTTCTTCAAGGTGAGCAGATGTTTCTCCATCCCCAAGCTTCTGTACCCAGTAAGTCTGTGGAGGAGGACATTCAGTCTTAGCCTGCTATGTCAGTGGTGCTCTGCTGCTGTGGTTCCAGGTACAGCCTAAATGCTGCAGCAGGTGCCATAAGCAAACATAAGCCAAAAAATCATGCCAGAAACAGCTCTGTGGATACCTTCTTTCCTACATGGACTTATGAGTATCTCTGCTTTTCAGACTGAGAAAGGGCTGTGACTGTGGATGCTCACATTGTCCACTGCCTGCCCCCAGCCAATCCTTGCTTTGGTCTCATCTAGCCCAGAGCCAGCAGAGAACTTCCTTCTTTTCTTACTGCACATGAACTTTGACCACAGTAACTAATCTGTCTCATCATTTCTATATGAAGAACTAGGAAAGATCCTTTCCTGGAGGAGTTTTATCTGTCAATATCACAAAGCTCTACATACCTCACCATACCAGAAATGGGCTTTTCTACAGCTGAGAAATGTGTACCTTTTGCCCTTACTGAAAGCACATTGCTAAGTTTCTATTTCTCTGCACAATCTTTATTCCTATATTCTGGGCAACACCATCAATGTTCACAAATGCAGAAAAATTACTGTCAATTGCACTGCCAACACAAGCCTTCAAGAAATGCACAGTGCATAATACCTTCTACTTATATTTTTTTTATTCAACAGAACCTGGGGGTATCAGTCTGTAGCAAAGGACATCTGGCTCCTATTTGTGAAAACAGTGGTTTGTGGGTTAAAATTTGTATGTGCCAGTAAAATTTTGGAAGGAAACAATTTAGCACTTAAGAACATTTCATCATTTTCATGTATGGCAGGGGAAACATGTATAGTTATATATGACCAAATAGATCAGGAAGATTATTTTCAACTGAAACATTTTACATTTTTACAGCATTTACACAATTTATCTTAAACTGTTGTTTTTCCTTTTTAAAATTAGCATCAGTGTTTGTTTCCTGTGTGAAAGCTGGTTTGTGTCTGACGAATTAAAGTGAAGATAAATGTGTCAGGAAGCTGTTTTGAACACAATACCTTAGCTGCACAATAGAGCTTCTCTGAGTAACTGAAAGTGAGTATCAGAAAAATAAATTGCACAATTCAGTTGTGACTGGAAAATTGCTACTGAGGTGGGCAACTTGATGCAACTGTTTCTATTACTTTCTATTGCATTAGGTAGGGTAATAAACAGCTCATAAGAGCAGTAGATCAAGCTTCACTTTATTCCATACTGTGGATATCAAACAATACTGCCAGCAAAAGATTGCCTGTAGAGCAGGAAAATGTTTTATTTTCCAATCTTGTTCAGTTGAGAGACTTTCTGTTGAGTCTGCCAACAAGGATGTCAATTAGTGTCAAGTAACATTTTGGTGCTGCTGCTGAGATACAAAACAAAGAGAGCATAGTATGGTGAAATGGACTTACTGTACTAAGGGATAGAAAAATACACTTTTTTTTTTTTTTTTTTTTTTTTTTTTTGCAAGTAGACCTAGAATTCAGTGAGATGGGGGAAAAAAAAGAGTATCACACGTGCCATTTTACAACTTACATCCCCAGTTCTGCACTGGGAATTCTCATTTTGAGCTCCGTTTTTAGAGGAAGCCTGCATTATATGAACCTTCAAAATGCACAGATCACATCCAGTAGCTAAGATGAACCCCAAAACAGCTCTGTGTTAATTCTGCTAGGACTTCCATCAATACTCCTAACACTATCTAGACAAATTGTTTCTAGTGAAATCCAGAGGAGAATGAAATATCCAGGAGCATGCACAAAGCATGTCCACTCACTCACAAGCATAAATCTCAAGTACATCATTCAGTTTTTACTTTCAGCTTGACTATCAAGTCAGTATGAAATCTCCACTGAGTTGTCACCTTTACCCAATAAAAGCTGAGTGAGAAAGATGATGGTACCTTGGAGTGAGGTCACTCAGGAATCAGTTAATTCCCAGTGCCCTATCTGCAGTCACTTCATGAGTTTCAAATAGCTTTCTCACAGGGTGCTTTGCATATGTTCTTGACTGATTGAAGAGGATGGGAAGGGGATAAATCTGCAAAACTGGCCAGGGCAATCTATAAAGGTGAGCAGGACCAGCTTTGCTCAGGAATCCCCCTCAGAAACTTGGCTTGATGGGGCAAAATTATTTCCTTGTTAAGATTCACTGCTGAGCATTTACCTTAGTTAATGGAAAAATGGTTGATCTGCCATAAAAGCCACATCCTTACATTCTTATCTCTGCAAAGGTTTCAGTAGCAAAGTACAGGCAGCTTTACACCAAATGACAAGTTCTGACTTAATCTCTTCTGCAAAAAGATCAATAGGAGCATATATTTCACTCCTGTTTGTTTGGCTTAGATTTTTTTTTTTTAAGGAAAGTTTACATTGTCTATAATACATAGAAAATGCTAGAGTAAAAATAGGAATTAAATCATCGCTTCTATGAAGAGGAGGGGCAGCATACCTTCCCTGTCCATCAAGCTCCAAGCAGTTGGCACCCTATAAATCATAGGAAGCATGGGGGTAATTATAGAACTGGAAGCTGATTACTGTAAACATTCAGAAGTAGGTCCTAGTGATTGGAAGCTAATGTGAACATGATTGCAATGCAGGAACTGTGCAGGTCACTTATATCCCCATTTTTCTCTATTCCTTAGAATAGTTTTCTCACAAAGCAACAAGCAGTTTAGTCAATCTAGCACTTCACACGTGAACAACCTGTTAGCATCATGAATTGCTTGTCCTCTGTCAGAATTAGTGTTGATGTGACAACATTCAGATCACCAGGATCTGATTACTTTCCTGTTGTGCATAAAGCAGCGTAGCTAACAGCTTCTGCCAGTTCGTTCTGTCATCCCCTGGCACTCCTTCATCACTCCCAGAGGCCCTGCAATGTGTTTATGGTGGAAAACACATGGTCAAAGAAGGCCAACTTGCACTGAGAGGAGATGATGACAACACGTAAAATGAGTTTTAGTGCCATGGCTTTTAATTTCTTCACCCTCAGGGCAGCATGGAGAGAAAATACTGCCTCCTCCATTCTTAAAAGAGGGAGCTCCTTGGTAAAAGTGCATCTGCTGGCACATTGTGTCAACCATGAAGAAATATTTGATTCCTGTCTCAAAGAAGCTACATCACCAGGACAAATATAATACCACCTCAGCTTAAATTGATGCCCCATTTCTTGTCCAAATATATTAGAACAATGCTACAACATGACCAAGAGAAAAAGCTGCTTTTCAGTCATCAAATCATGTTCTCCTGTCCTCAAGCAAGAAGATATACAGAAACTGTCACTTTCATTCTACATAAAGAATTTAGCTTATTTATTACTCAGCTACTACTTACAAAGCTGTAGTGGTATCGCGGATAACAAGTTCCACAAATTAATTGCCACAAGTATAGGAGCATTGATTTCATCCATATCCTTATACAGTCCTGAATTCTATTTGTATTCAGCATTTGAGGCAGAATTTTCAGAAGTAACAAACCTTGGAAAGAGTCACCCTTTTATTAAATAAAATCACCTAGACTCCGCTCTTAAATTATGTAGAACTCGGACATGAGAAGAAGACAAGAGCCCCTCCACATGATTTGACCTGAGTGCTACTGACAGGGTAGCTTTTGCTATCTGGCAGTAGATTTCTCACCGTGCTGTATAATCCCATGCTCCAAAAGTCTGCGGCCAAGCTGCTCTGCTTCACTCCGTGTGGTGGCCTCTTCTTCCTGAATCAGCCAGTCAATGAACTCTGAAGCCACAAAGGTCCGTTCATACTTAACCCCTTCCTCTTCCCTTGCTTGCAGAAGAGTATTTTCAGAACTCATCAACCTGGTATGGGAGGAATAAAAATGGTAGGGAAAGTGGTTCCTCAGAAAAGCAACTCCAGATCTATCCTGACAAATCTCACTGATATTAATCAAACCCATCTGTGAACCTTTCACTGATGCACTAAACCTTTCCTCAAGCTATGAATCTAAACTTCAGATGTGAATTATAACTGCTTAGTCAATAAATGTAGGCTTTACATTACTGTTTGGAGTTAATGCTTTCTGGTTTTTACCCTAAAAGCAAACAAGTTTTTTCAGTTTCTCATTTCCACTATTTAGTCCCTTAAGTTCTCTGAAAGTTATCTTAAAAGCACCAGATTGTGATTGTGTTAAAAAATTCCTAACTAGTTTTTACCAGTTAGCAGGACTATACCCCAAATTCATTGAGATGGTTTTGAAAATTCTCCCTTTAAACTCTTAAACAGCTGCAGAAAAAATCAAGAGGAATTTTAAAAAAAAAAATGTAGTGCTGTGGTTTGGGTGGATGATAAATATTTAGCATCCAACACTCAGTGATGCAGCTGCAATCAGTGAACTTACAGACCTGAACACATTTTGACATCTGAAACTCAGAGGTCCTGTGCCTAAGTTGTCTTCACCTAACACCAGAGTTCAGAGGAACACTGTGAGGTATCTCTCAATCTCCTGGCAATTGGCATGTACCTAGCTAAAATATGCTAATAAAACTTTTCTCTATTCAAGTAACCTACACAAATGACATAGTAGAAAAAAAAAAAAAAAAAGTGAGGGGCAAAATAAAAAAGACAGCATTTTGTTAAAGCAAAAATAATGTTGACAGTTTGAAAGAGAAGACAGGATGAATGAAGAAATAATAATCACTCCCTTTCAATATGGAATCCCTCTTTGTTGTTGGAAGTCCAAGCACTCCTTTCTTATTAATTTTTTTCTTTGTAATTATTTTATTTATTATAGGCTAATAATAGGATTACTGATAAGACTTTCAGAATAGTAGCTCAAGAATGATGGGGTGATCTTTTCCATGTAAGACTAATAACTACCCTCTCTTCACCAAGTATTCTGAAACTAAGGGCACAACTGAACTACAACAGGAATATTCTGGAAGCACTTAATCTTTGCCCTTCTGAACAAAAAAATTCATTTCATGTACATCCAATCTCTTCCTTGAACTGCCAGCATGTCCAGAGTTCATGGAATATAACATCATTTCCTTTGGGAGGCATAAAAAATATCTGTGCCATAAGAACACAGAGAGAGTTTTCAGTTGAAATTACAATGAGGAGGTTTGACAGGACCCAGCCTTTGTGATTTCACCTCAAAGATTTATTCCCTTGTCTTCAACGAGAGCTAACCAGAAGCCTGAACTGACTGGATCTGACCACCAGGCAGCAGATCAACAAACCAGGAAAACTCTGCTCAGCCACAGCTGTATTTCAGTGGCAGATGCAGTGATTGAGATGCTGGTGCATCATTGACAGCCACTCCTAGTTGAGTAAGAACTAAGAACATCAAAACTAGCTGAATTCAGGGATGAGGCCAAAAGCAAGAGTATGTGTCAAAGAGGACAAGGGAACTTTATTCTTTTTCATATTTTGTTTTACACGCATCTGCATTCAAGGGAACATTTTGTCTCAGCTGACCACATCTAAATCAGACAGCACTCCAAGAGACCATCTTTGAATGTGTCTTTTTCAGTTCACCAGGCTTTTTTGCTCTTAGAAAAAAAATGCAAACCCAAATCTTGTGTCTTTTCACACCATCAGCTGCATGGTCACCCAGAATTGGTTACCCAGGGTCTGCAGGCAGCAAATAAAAAATTCTTAGGATTATGTTAGTTGTTCTCTGATTAGTCTATAATTAGTTGACTAGCTCATTGGAGTCGCAGACAGAGGTCATTGAAAAAAGGATGCTAATCGTTAGAATCTTACAGAGACACAAAAGAAATTTGGAAAAATATCAAGTGGAAAAACACTCAGCTTGACATTTCACACCCTTCTGCATGTGCCCAGCATACTGCTGCAAAGGATTTGGACTTGTGAACAAACAGACATGACAAACTGATGGCTTAACAAACCCAGAAACAGCAATCCATAGACTGACATCACTAACTGGGGTAAATCACTGTAGCTCCTTGGCTGTCAACAAAGCTGTACCAACTCACACCAGCCAAAAACCTGGCATTTCATCTTCTCCTTGTTCCAAAAAAACATGAGGCTATTCATGTCAAAATATGTTATTTGCTAAACGTGGTGTTATCCTGCATTGAATGAATGTATTTAGCCAAAACTGAAGTTCAAATCCCTTTCAAAAGACAATTTTAATCTTGTTTTTCCTAAATAACTGCACCAGAAGATAAATTTAACTTAACCACTGATGAGTTAAAATGAAAGTGATTCAAAGAATGCAGTCTCAAAATTATCTGAATTATTTCCTGAAATTAAAAACATAAATCTGCACTTCTTTTACTGTGAAATCTGTTGAAAATATCTCAGTCGAAGTCAACATCATGAGATGACTTACAGCTCCTAAACCCGACTGCACCAGAAACAACAATCCTGTGTTCCTGACCAAAACCTACTGAGAATTGCAAACATCATAAAATAGGATGCCTGCACAATGTAAGGTATTTCTAAACAAAAAGCTATGAAAGGTCTGTGCTGAATTCGTTTAAGATTTGGAAGGAGGGTTTTGATGAACAGGAAACATATTTATCTGATCTGATTTTTCTCAAGTCCTTATCATTTAATAACTATTTTAATTACACTGGATTAATAATTCCTTTCTCAACACTCCCAGATACAAACTGATACAAAAGATATATCACACATACACATATTTCACTGCAGAACTCCTTTCAAAATCTACTATTTTCAGGATTAGATTTTGAGTTTAAAGTGCATCCAATGAAACTGTGATGGTGTTGCTAGTAAGTGTGCATGGACAAGGGACCTATCGAAACCCAAGTGCACTACACACTGGATTTGCTCCAATAAGCAAAGTGAAGCCCAGGTAGCCCAGGTATGCATTTCTATCTCCCATGAATATAAAATATTTGCAGTGATCCATGGAGAATTTCAACAAGCTTTAACTCTCACAGACTGTTTTTTTAAATGCCATGTATATTTATACTATATTTACCACTCAGGGCTGGTTTTTAAAGTTTCTGAACACTTTAGATATGCTGCCTAGGAGCAACCATTTCATGAGGATGCAGTTATATTTAGATATAGGTGCTACTTTTGGTATTAACTCCTGTTCCAAGATGGGAACCATCTGTACTGTTATGAATATTTTTCTCCTAGTATGATGTTGGACAAACTGGACACTAGACATTGGCTTGCAGATAGTTCTCCATGAAGAGAAATGAGGATAGAAGCAGACACTGGTAAAATGGAGTTCTTCCCAGCATGGCTCCTTTCATGTAGAGGTCTGTTACTAGCCTCACCAACAAAAAATTTCTATTCTTCTATTTTTCTCACAGAAGGAGACAAATAGAAATATAGAAACAGATAGAACAAAAGATTTGCTACTGTAGACATACTGGTTGACTTTCCATAGTATGGGCCAGGCTTGCAGGCACTGTGTGCTACAGTCTAAAGGAGCAAATGCTGTACTTAGTAAGGCACAGAAGATTTTGGAGATGGGTGTTTTATTTCATCTGTCTCAGTGCATCCAATGAAGGATTCTTCACAGTGGTGCCTATTCTTGTGTCTTATACAATTATTTACTTTAAATAGTCACAGTCACTGAATCTCAGGGAATTTTATATGATGGGTGCAATAAGACTGACATTTACAATTGTTTGTTTATATTTCAGTGTCATTGCTCTTCCACTAAACTGACCTTCAGAGCCTTCATACCTTGAAAATAACGTTTATTATCAGTGTTTAAACTTGTGATTTTCCTGAGTATTGTAAGAGGGAATCAAAATTACTCCATCCAGAAAACAAAACACCTCTCCGAGCTGCTGCATGCTTCTGCTCGAAACAAGCAGGAGGGTGGGATTCAGTCTACAGCAACTCCTCAAGCTTTTTGGTAAATAACACATGACAACTTTTGCATTAGTTCGTAGTGTATGCCAGCATGCCTTTTGTCTGCTTAAAAGTACTGTGTGAAAAATCTCTATATTCTGATTAGAAATGTCACTAATTATATATTGGGAAGTGTAGCTAATCTGCCTAGTTATTTGACAGAAGTAATCCAAAGGGATATTCAGTAACAGCATAATTATCTGTTTCTAATCTTAATTAGATGCTCTTGGCTGAGTTTTTTTGAATCTACCTTTATATGACCTTTCTGATGTAGAAGCTTTGAAGACTGGAACACTGAAGATTAATTTCACTTATTACTTAAAATCACACCTCCTCATGAAACTGTAGATATGGAGTCTCAACGGGAATACAGCCACTTGTTCAGTGCATTTTGATATACTAACATTTATGTCTTGTGGTTACAGTTTTATATGAGAAATCATCCTTTAGTAGTTACTTTTACAGACTAGAGTGCCAAGGCTTAAATTTGCACTGATTTCTTATACAGGATGCATTTACAGTCCATAACATCCAAGAGTACTATTTGATTAAAAAAAAATAAAAATGCTACAAGTCAACATGGTAGAAAAATAAAAGAGAAATGGGAAAGAGAGAGAAGGGTTAGTAACTAAAGTCCCAAGATTACCCAGACCCATTAGATCAACAAGCACCATTTGCCTCCTGTGGTCCCATTATCAACACATTCTAGATACTGAAAGCAACATACTTTTCATAGAGTCTTTGTCCTCTCATGAACACCTTCACCTCATTGTCCAGGGGAAATGTCCCATCATCTTTTCGGAAGCGGTAGAAGAGTTTGACATCCTTAAATTCCTTATGCTCATCACAGACTGAAACAGAAAAAAAATACATTTTCCTACAGAATTTTCATAAGGAGCTGAGGATATATTTAGCAGGTATTGCTGCTGAACTTCAAAGCAAGCACATGCAGAGCCTAACCCACTGTACTTCTAGAGCATACAACTTTATTCAGTTCTCAGAACTGATGGAAGGCTAGAGAAAACTTTCAGACAGGTAATCACATTTCTAGGAGAGGGAGATGTGTTAATCAGTTTTGTAAGTATTACTGTGAATATAAAGAATTTAAAAAGCATTCACTGCTATATACTCAGAAATTTTTTTGATGAAAACAGTCTTGTTAGCTTGTTTAAAAGGCCACCAGTGTAGAACACCCAATAATTTAAGGACTGAAAAACTTCTTAGAGTTACTTATATCAGTCGAGCAACGGTGTAGGAAACCTGAGAGCTGCTGCAGACACAGTTAAATTAAAATTCTTCTGCGCTCTTAAAATTTTGTCAACTGCTCTGCCAAGCCAGCTAGCAAACAGCAGGTACAACAGCAGCACTCTGAGAAATCCTAAGTCAGGTTTATAATACAGCAACTGATGATGGGCTCTTGTAATTGCAGAAGAGAGCTCCAGCAAGGATATCAATTACTGGGAAAGCTCTCCCAACCAAGCTGCTCCTATCAGGGCTGTCAGCCCACATACACAGGCTCACCTTCTGCACCAAAGAAGCAAGAGCTGGTACCTCTTTTACTTAACATGGAATCTGAAATGATACTCTGAGCATCGTGCAGAAGCTTCTCTGATTTTATCCTAGTTCACTATGCAAACTATTTAATTAAATATGAGTACAACACATTAACTTTTTCAAGAAATACCTGCACTATATGTAATATATATGCATATATATATAAGATAAATACAGCGGTTACAGTGTGCAATTAGATGCTGAAGGAGAAAAGATCTGAAGGCAGTTAAAAGCTTTAAACAAGCATTCAGCAATAAAACATCTATTGCTCAATTAAATTAAGTCACTTAGGGATCCACACAACTCTTAACTGACATTTTCGCAATGGAGGATTAAGTAGTCAGACTTGAATACCCTATAATTACTTTATTCTTTAACTATCTACCGTGAGTCCTAGTTTCCATAACAACCTAGAATTTTAATTTAATGCCCAAGCAGAAGCTGTAGAAGTGGCACTCATTCAATATGTGCATTTCTTACTTTAATTAAGGTATTGTTAATCTATTGAGGATAGCAGCAGTATGGCTGCACATACAGTGACCTCTGTAGAAAGTCAACAGTCATCTGTTCACAGTCACTCAGTTTTCTCTTAAAAAAGAAACAAATGGTACATTTTGCCTTTTTCAAATGGGTAGCACTACACTTTTGAATTCACGAGCTTGAATTTTCTTTGTATACTTCCTAGCCTTTTTGTGCACCAAAAGGCAACTAAATGCTACCACTGAATTGTAAGTCTCCTTTTCATCAGCGTAAATTGTTGTTCAAGAAGCTGAAAAGAACACATCTGAAATAGACAACAAGTTTATGAGAAAATCAGGGCACAGTCAGACCACTCACTTTCTTGCAGCTGTACCAGCACTGTTTGTGCAGCTGGTGTGAGGGACAGGGCCAGAGAACTAATCCACGTGAGAAAAATGACCTTTCTTTGCTGGGTGATTTTTCAGATGGATTTTTCAGCTGGAAAACTGTGCTCTGGGGAGCCGGGAGGTTAGGCCAGTGGCGATAGAAGGGACAGGATTCAGCTGGGGCTGCTCACAGGGAATGTCACTCCACACCTCTTTTGCCTCTCCATGTTCCTCATGCCACAGGGGACCTTGTGAAGCAGCACCTTTCAAGGGAGATGCTCCCTTTCTGACAGGGAAAGAAAGGATCCTACTTGTCCTATCCCTGGTCAAAGAACAGGAGACGGATCTCTCTGTTTCACAGCAGTCAGTAAAATGTATCTCAGAACTTTTTAGCAGCTGATACTGCACTTACCATGGTGGATAATGCTGTGATCCAGTAATTTCTGCACCAGTTTAATTGCTGTTTCTCGGTCTGAGGCCTCCTTATGGTCAATCAGCCAGTCGATCAGCTCTTTGGCAACAAAGCAGTTTGGGTAGGTCTTAAGGTGGTGCCGTCGATCTTTTATGACCTTTTCTTCATGCAGTCGGAGCCTGGGGATCAAATCACCGTATGAACATCAAGTGTGAAGAGCCTCTGTAACCAGCAAGACAAGAGCAGAGCAGATGCACCTGTGCCCTGCACACAGCTTTGCAGGTGTTGGATGGAAGAGGAAGAGACTCAGTCACACATCCAGTGCTGGCATCTGACCACCAGGCAATCCACAGCAACCATTTGTTAAAAAATTATTTTCTGCCCAATGGAAAGCACCAAAAAAAGAACAGTACAGCATAGTAAGCCTGTTCAAATATTTCCTCTAGATCAATTAAATTGACAATAATTTTGAATTAATTTTCTCACATTACCACTAATACTTTCCATGTTACTCTTTATTTTCTGGTATCACTGTCATAGAGTTTGAGTTTGTTTCAATATAATTCATTTTTTTAGCTATAGTTTCTTCATTATTTAGGTAACAGCATTTTATCTCTAGCTGCACAACAAGCATAGTATTTATGATTTACAATAAAGAAGTTCTGAGTAATGATGTAATAACTGTAGGGGATACAAACATATTTTCTAGAGAGGGATACGGCACAAAAGGGCATTAACTTGAGCCTCAAAAAGCACAGAGTAGGAATCCAAACAACTGCTCTCTCAATCTAATTCCAGTACAAAACAACTACTTCCCTTTAGAGTGAAAGAAAGGGAACATACTTGGCTTAAATCAGTGAAGAAAAAATATTAGGGCATTATATAAGGCTTATGTAGACTTCTACCTAAAAATACTAGTAAAGCAATGTTTCTGTTTTGCAGCAGTTAGCCTTGGAAGACATTGGAATGGCCAATCTGTCATATGAATCCAGAATCAGCTTTGCAAACTTCATTTAAAAATGAAAGTTTTTTATAATAAAAATACTGATAAATCACATTAGTATTCTGGAAAGAAGTGCTGATAAATATTCCATGCGTTGTGAGATTATCTGAGCTAAAATACCTTTGCTTAAAGCATATTTTCCAGATGTGCTCTTACAGCTGTTGCCACACTTAGAAAAGCCTACAGTTTTAATTATAGAATGTGCAATTATCAGTGTCTGATTAAGCTTTACATTTAAAATTTATTCCAGGTTCTGTTAACATTCATCCAGTCTTATTGCACAATAATCTTCAAGAACAAAACTAGGGAAAAAGCCTATAATACATATGCAGATGGCTCGACCCAGCTTTCAGTCATCAGTTTAAATGGATGGTGTTCATCTAATAGAAGAGGGAAACTCCCTTCTATGAAATTCTTTGTCCAAACATTGTGTAGGAGTTTGCCTGGACTGCTCTGGCATTCCACAAACAAGCCAGTAGCCAAGAACCCCAGCAATGTGTGTCTATGTCTTAAATCCTGACCAAAGGCTTTCCTGCAGTTGGTGGGATTATAAATATTTTACGTTCTCTGGCATGTCAAAAGACAGGTTCCCACTACAACTGTATTCCTGTCTCAGAGCTTTTATAGACTATTTCTATATACCTTTTTGTCTATAGTTATAAAACTCCTGGAAAATTCATTATCTTAATTATCTCCACCCACTTGTTAAATTGCATCCAAACTTGCTAAGAGGTTATGAAATCATTCAGTCAAAGCAAGGCTCGGGAAACTTGAAAAACCAAATTTATTTACAAATTCCAAATGGAAGTGGAAACTTTTTCTGAAGTCTATAGCAATTGTACCCATTCTAAATTATGTACAGGAGAATTTATTTGCAATAAAGAACAGAGGGAATTAAGATTTTCTCCCTGGTGGTGTACACTGCTTTCTCTGTCAGTTCTCTCCCACCTCTACAAGCTGCTAAAACTCAAACTGTAGAGACGTGGCTCAATAAAATAAAACTGTATCTAAAAGCCTCAAAAAAAGTTATTGAGCATAAATTGAAGTATGAAAACAAAAAGTTTAGGCAGGAATTCTAAAAATCTACCTGTGTTCAGAAATATATATCAGAAGCCAAATCAAATGGGATAAAAAGAGAAAAAAGTAAATGCAATTATACACTGGAATCAACACTCAAGTGAAGTTACCCTTTATCCCTTGGCATTGGGAAACAGGTTTCTTACCAAAAGACCTTGATGTTTTCCCTTTAAGTAATGTTAATCACTATTGCATGATGACTGGAAAGGACCTAACACCAGTCACATTTCTCTTGCTAGAAGTTTTTCTCAACAGCTGTTTCAGAGAATTATCTCACTGACAAACCCTGACCTGTCTGAGGGGAGAAGGGGGAGAAGAGAGATGATGACCAACAAAGATTGATGGGGGGACATTATGATTCAACAAACCTTTGAAAAGTTGTCCCTCTTTCTACAACTTAATAGCTTAACACCAGAAAACAATCTTGTGTTCATCAGTACATTAACCATATGTAATTCCATATTACCTGCCAGATCTTGCTCTTGGGGCCACAGTCTCCCTTACCTGCAGAAATCAACGTGAGAACTAAAGCTACTGCCTGTGAACTGTAACAGGCACATGAAGACCTTTAATATTTACAAATTGATACCCAAGGCTCTTATTCATGCTTACAATAAATAAAGACAGTCTGCATTTCAAGCACACGTGCCAGGGAAGTTTTCTTGGGGGCCTGTCTAAACAAGAGTTGCTCCTAATTAACAACACGTAGGGACTCTTGCTTCAACTAGAAGAGCCTTCCTTCTGCTTAACATGAAACAGGCTAACCCAGAACACACTGCTCCTGCTTTGCAGTAAACGTGATCTGAGTTAATCAGGAACAATGTTATTTGTTGAGAGGCCATTAGGCAGTTTGCCAACTGTCAGAAAAGTCATAATGGAAAAATAAAAATCTCTGCCTAGAAATGAAGAATCAGGCACTAGCTTGTGCAGAAATTGGTCCTGAAGCTACATGAATCTTGCATTTTGTTTTTCACCAGGGAAATGAAACATCTTGAAGTCTCTTGCATCTTTTTCTGAATCAGTTGTAAGGATTCTGCAAAGGCAGTGCCTGCACAAATGTCCAGCTTTCCTTTTAAATCCCAGAATAGGTCAGCCACCTGGCTGAAGACAGCAATGATGTCACTAACTGGACCACAGTCCAAATATCTTACCCAGCCATTATCCTCTGTTAAGTCTAGTAGCTTGTTTGGCTAATATAAATCTTGCAGAGCACCATCCAGTCCTGGTTTCTGTTCATAAAAAGACAAAAAGCTTCCTGATCTTCTTGGTAATTTTCTCAATAATTCATCTGCTGTTTCCTAGTACATCCTATATAGTCCCTATGTTTATCCTAGGAAAAATGTGCAGGGAACATGTTGGTTCCTGAAACTCCGAAGACAACATGATATGAAGACTCAGTATTGTGCTCCACTTATTCACCACTTCTAACTTCTCTGAAGCAATCATACACACACATACATATGCATGTATCACAGAATCATACAATAGTTTGGGTTGCAAGGGACCTTTAAAGGCTACCTAGTCCAACACTCCTGCAATAAGCAGGGACATCTTTAACTGAGGAGGTTGCCCTGAGCCCCATCCAACCTGACTTTGAATCTTTCCAGGGTTAGGGCATCTACCACCCAAGCACCCACCACCTCTGGGCAACCCATTCCAGTGTTTCACCACTCATAAGAAAAAGTCTTCTGAAATAAACAATAAATACAGTATTTTCTTATCTAAAAACCTTATAGCAAGTTTAATCTGTTGTCTTTTAGTTTGAAACCATTACTTCTTGTACTATTTCAATTAAAAGAATATCCCTATTTCTACTCAAAAGTCTGTCTTCCTCTTTCTTACAAGCCCCCTTTAAATACTGAAAGGCCACAATAAGGTCTCCCTGGACCCTTCTCTTCACCAGGCTGACCAACCCCAACTCTTTCAGCCTTTCTTCACAGGAGATGTTCCAGCCCTCTGATAATTTTTGTGGCCCTTCTCTGAAACTGCTCTAACAGGTCCACATCTTTCCTGTGAGGAGGGTGCCAGAGCTGAATGCAGTACTCCAGATGGGGTCTCACCAGAGTGAAGTAGAGGGGAACAATCACCTCCCTTTACCTGTTGGTCACACTGCTTTTGATGCATAATACATTTATTATCTACACCACAGAATACATAATTATAGAACTTATCTTTCTTTTTTTTTTTTAATTGACAAACAAAATGCCATTGAAGAGATCATTTAAAATTGAGATTCTTAGCAGGATTTACTAATTGCTGAACAATATACACTGATGTTGTAATTAGTCATGGCATGAAGCATGTCTTGCCCCAGAGTGCTCAACTGCCTCTGATGAGTTCCAGCATGTTCAAGGGATACTGCTGCATTACACCTCACTTTAGCACATACCCTTGGTTTCAGTGACTATGTCAGCTTAAGTCCTGCCAGTCAGCATGCACCGAACTACTAGACTTTTATCACCTTCAGGTAAGCACTGAACAAAAACCATATTAGATCCCTTGAAAATTAACACTGAGAGGAAAAGCACAGAAGGTGGTTTCTTCAAATTCATTCACAAATTTCATGTATTTGTAAGTTCTGTCAGAGAAGGATTTACTTATTTTCAAGTTAAGAAAGTCATTACATCCTTCGTGACTAAAATATAGGGACAAAAAAAAAGTATCTTGCCAAAGATGACATTCATGGTGGATAAAAAGCACAGGTTTTCCCCATCATTTCTCAAGGGACATCACAGGCACTCCACTGGCAGGTAGAATTGCTACTTTCTGTTGGGAGCAGAACACTTTTGTATCCTTAGAAATGACAAAGTTTGGCTGTTTTACGAACGCAGGCATCTGACCGGTCTACAGCAAACAGGCATCTTACTAAAAGATGGCATTTCCCAAAATGTCTCAGTGACTTAGAAGTGTAATTCTCACTGAAAGTTAAATCTCACAGGTGAGCTGCAGACCCAATTAATTACAAAATACAGAAGTACATGAAATGTCCTTTATGCTAAACTTCAGCCTTTGCACTGTCAGCAAAACCAAGTGAAATAGCTCAGTGAGGACATACACTTTGTGCGCAGGGCAATGGCGGGTACTCTGCCAATGTGATGTGCGTTGCCAGGAGAAGCATTTCCAGCTGGGCTTGCCAAGGCTTAGCTGAAGTGTCAGTGGTTCACTGCTGTTTGTTCCTCTTTCTATTTATGCTTCAGCTCTGCAATCACTTAGTTCTGTCACTTGATATTTGCACCCTTTAAAATCCTTTAAAGCATGGGGTCATACTTGAAATAGAATGAAGGTATTTCTGTGTTGGCAGCTGTGGTAGGGAAGGAGTTCTGCCATCTGAAACAGAGTTAGTGAACGTGTCTTCACTGGAGCTCCTGATATCAGTTCTCATCATTGTGATTATCTCCACTTTTTTGCCCACAGTCATGTAGTCCACATGAGGAGATGACAGAATGCAGAGCCATACAGGGAGATTTCAGCTAAACCATCTCACCAGTGCACTTGTGGCTTTAAATAAAACATTGGAGCTGTCTCTTTTAGGAAGTCCTTTTTTATAAATTCAGAAGGTAGTAAGATCAATGAGCCTGCAACAAATCTTGCACATGGACATCCTCGATACTCATTTCTTACTAACACTGGAAGGGGGCACAGCAAGCTCTGGGGAACAGACCCAAGGAATGGCTCAGGGTCTGGAATGAAATAAAAATAATGTCTCTTGGAGACACACCTTCAGCCTACAAATACTAGCCAGAAGTTCATACCCACAGCCTCCCTTGGGAGTATTCTAGACTGCAGAGGAAAATAGATATGTGTATTTGTATCGATCTGCCATAAATCTAGAGACCACTTGCAAAGCCAGTGTTTTGATTTCTAAACCTCAAAGGTGTATAATCTGAGCCTGTGTCTGATCTTCATTTAAAACAACACAGCATAATGTATTGATCTGGTAAAACAGTGAATGTAAACAGGATCCTTAGATAACTTTCATATCAAGTTTCGTAATGTTTATATTGGTATTTTTCTAGGGTTTGACCCTGCAAGGAAAAGGAACATGTTCAGTGCACTGCTGATTCTCCTCCACTTTTCTATCTGGGCTGTGCTATCCCTGCGTGTGAGGGTAGTCTAACAGTACTACCAAATCAGAACAGTATTTGTCCACCTCTCTTTCAAGAAGCAGGAAAAGTTGGTATGTTGCAAGGCTACAGATCTAGCAGCACTTTATCCTTGTGTCCACAGCACTCTGTGAGTGGCTAATCGCCCTGCCTGCCAAGACATTTCACTTTTAATGAAAATGTGTACAGACATAAGTAATACTTCTAACTGCCTGTACACTTGAACCTCGTGAGCTTCTGTCTCACTGGAAAGCATAAAATGGGGTTTTACACAGATAAAGCCACAAATGCAGGAGTGGGAAGTGGAAGTGCAACTGTCTCACTCCAGCTGCCTGCTTTTGGGTC
This sequence comes from Corythornis vintsioides, assembly GCA_025447755.1. Lineage (NCBI taxonomy): Eukaryota > Metazoa > Chordata > Aves > Coraciiformes > Alcedinidae > Corythornis > Corythornis vintsioides. The sequence goes on from JAOEGS010022916.1 coordinate 111,825, forward strand.
TGAAGCTATCAGGACTCAGCAACTCACAGTTTTCCTCTGTAAGGAAGTCAAATACAATTGTGCTGCTCACTCATGTATGGATGAGCTGGGATGCAGACATGGGATGAATGCATGAAGGTCAAGGTCTGTGTGATACTATGTGGATCCCCAAAAGAACTGATGCACTTTTCACTGAAGAACAAAGTCATCTTTGCTTATGTCTATCAACTAGTTTTTATTCACATTTTTCTCTGTCTCCATTGTAAGGATATTCTTTGGTTTACTGAATCAGTATGGAAACTAACTGTCATGGGGGTGTCTACTTCCCAAACCTAAACTGAGTACTTCTACCATAAAGCATCAAAAGTTCGAAGTGTAGACCAGAAAACACAGGACAAGTCTTGCTATAGACACCCCTTGAATGGATTAACACAGTAGACAAAAGCCAATCAACTCTTGAGGACTTATGCTGAAAATTACTGTCAATAAAGGAAGCATTTTATGGGTAGAAAAGTGAGGAAGGAGCAGTATGTGTTTCATGGGAGGCCAGGGAACATTTATTAAATTTGTGTCAGGCAACAGACGTGTTGTCTCAGTAACAACACTGGGAGAGATGAATGTTCCTTTGAAATGTTAAACAGGCTAAACTGAGGCCCAATATAGGTCCAACAGTCTAGGCCATACTATTACAGCTATTCCTGGAATACAGCTATCCAGGAATCTGAAGAGACACCAGGAAGTGTGGAATAGGATGCTGGATAGGTCTGCATCACTTGAGTAACAAAGAGGAGATGCAGCAATGACAGAAGGAGCTGTGTGCGTCAGAAGGCCCTTCTGTGTTACAACCAGTCTCTTGGATGCACATTGCAGCCCAAGGGAGTAGGGGAGACCAAAAAAAGTTACAGTTTGGGGTCCCTTATGCACCAAGGCTGACATCCCTTTTACACTTCTCCTCCTGAGAAACAAGGAGGTCTTTCCACCCACCCACCTCCCAGGGCATCTGGGGGAGAACAGATCCTTAGCACTCAGTGCTTTAGTACTGAGCAGGTTTGCACTGCAAACAGTAAAAGGTGTTTTCTGCTGGAGATAACCCAAGAAATCCACAGAGAACTGAAATTAGCTAAGTGCCTTATCTCACATGCAGTTGTGATATTTCTCCCACCCTGTCAATGAGTGACAGATAGTTTTGCTGAGACATTTTAATGGCTTTGGGTAACCCTGATCTCAAAGTCCTTCCAGACATGGCTGCTCTCAAGTCTAAGCACCACGGACCTGCAGGACATCTCTCTAATATTTTATGCTCCTCAGGGGGGCACCAATAATTTTCACTCCTTTCAGCAGTCTTTGGTGACCCTGCTGAAAGCAAGAAAAAAAATCCCTCTGCCTTCTTCATTAATACTTCACACTGCAGTAATACCTCAATTGCTTGTAACAATTGTTTTCCATCTCTACACAAAACTCTTAAGCAGTTACTGTGCTGTGTAATCATGAGTGTCATTAAGCACAAATAGCCAGTACCTGACAGGTAATAAAATGAGTCATAAACTACTGAACACCATGTGCTATTGATAGCAAACCTAATTTTATACTGAGGCTATGACTCGAGACCTTTTACTCACTTCCAAGAAATAAGTAGGTTAATTTTAAAATTAGTATAGATGCAAAAATCTTTCAATATACAGTATATTTTATTAAAATAATCACACCTTGTTTATCTCTTCCCATTCTAAATTAATAGCTTTCTCTTTTTTTTTTTTTTTCTCCATATTTAGTATAACTACATTACTGGGTTTTATTTTTATTTTGAAGGAAGCTGTGAAAGCAGTAAGTGAAAAAATACCAACTAGAAAAGGCACACTGTGTTAAATTTCTTTAAACAACAACAACAAAAACGTTATCTTACCATATTTTAGCACTGATTCATGCTTTTTACCTCCCACAACTAGCAATACCACAATATGCATGATGTTACTTTAACAAGACATGACTCAAAGGAGTCCTTTCCACTGTCTTCCAGAAGCCTGTTGAAATCTAGTGGTTGACCACTAAACTATAAAATAAAACTGGAAATGATGCAGATTTTTAAACACTGAAAGTAATGAACCATTTGACTGGGTCACTTAGATGTGATTAAATTGTTGGATGAACTTCACAGTGCAAAAACAGAAATAGAGGAACAGGAACATGCAAAATTGTAGTTATTTTGCTCAACAATTCTGCTGTATTAATTTTTTAAACATAGAAAGGATTGCTCTCGGACACAAATGTCTTAATTATAAAGAACTGTCCTATCTGCTTTAAATCTCTTTGTCTAGATCATACAAACGTAATGTGAAGAATTACAGTATATGAATTTAAGGGCATTACTCAATGGCATGAAGTTCCTCACTGCTTAAATTCTGGCAGGCTAATTAAGAACTTTGTTATTAAGAAATATGTATTAATATAAATCCTAGTTAAAGACTGGTCCTATTTAAAGGATATTACTTTTGCAAAAATCTAGCCTTTGGATGAGCTCAGAATTTTTCTACATCTGATATATGATATGAAGAAATACACAGCTGCTGCATGACCTCTTATGAATAGCTCCTTCTGTCAGGACACTATCAAGGATCTTTTCTTGTTTGATTAGGTCTTTTGAAATGTTCACATGTAGATAAGCTTTGAAAAGATAAATACTACTGAAGTGTTTTTCCTTGCTTTTAAGATTAAATGTCAATTTTCCTTTAAAATAATAAATAAATTTAAATAAATAAATAAATAGCCCAGAGAAGTTACAGTTCTCTACCGAAGAGCTTGCTGCCATTGCTGGGCTGTGTGTTTGCCATTTCTCATTCTAGGCAAATTCTCTCTTCATACATGCAGAAGGTTCAGAGAACAGGTATTTATGTGCTCTGACAATAAATTTAAAACATGACTTTTTACTATTTTAAGTCAGAACATTCACCCTGGCCCTTATTCACCAAGTAATGGCATCAGCATCTGCTGAATGCTCGTAGACTCTGATTATAACAACAATATGTTTGCATTTACAACATGCTCCAAAATCTGGGTGAGGCCTCAACTTGAATCCAAAACACATGTTGCACAGACAGTTAGAGGCTTTAGATGGCCAACAGGACAAGAGGAGGTGAGAGGTTAGGTAAGAGTGAGAGGTTAGGGCCTAAATTGTTCTATTACAGACTCAGATACCCACCTCTCATCAGTGTAAATGGCCCAACACTGTGTGCTAATTCTAAATCTAATTCATTTACTCAAGAGAAGCCTTGATATCATCTGTCCTGAAGAAAGGCAGGATCTGTAGGAGCCTGGGCATGCTTTCTCCTCAGATGGTGTCCATAATCAGGGTTGGACGGATGGACCACTGGCACTTCTGGTAGTAGCTACCCAGACATGTGAAGGCCTGCTAAAGAGCACGCCAAGGTTTAGTCCACTGCTCACCCTGGTTACCAAACCACAATGCAAACAATGCCAATAGGGTATTCATTTGAATGTAACTACAATGAGCTTTCTGGATGCTATGTAAGATTTCAGCCTATACATAATCAGGCTGTGCATATATGAACAGCTGAAACTGCAAAAGATTTAAGGACACTGAAGAAATGAAATCATCAGTCAAATGGCCAACACCTTTCTGTGCCTCTTCCACATGTCTAACATTTTCTGAGGTGGAACACTGATACTTTACATGAAAGGATGTACTATGTGCAGTCTTCAGCCTGCAAGTAAAATGTCACAATTTCCAGTGCACTGGAACTTCTCCTTAGCCACTATATGTTTAAATAAATTCTTCTCTCCATGTTTATTGTGCTTTTTCTAGATAGTTTATGCAATCCCTTTTTCTTCCACCTTTGCCCTAGTAATGTGTTTCCCAAGAGAGAAACTGGCCTCATATAAACTCAGATGTTCTATATTAATCAGAAATCAACACAGAATACAAACATATTTCATGTGAAATTATGTAGGATACACTGTTTCGGATATGTTGTTTTACATTTAAAAAAAAAAAAAAGTCATATGAAGTATTTAACATATTCATTTGGAGCAGCTCTACCTCCTCTGTAGCCAAACAAAATGAATGCAAGCAATTATTATTTAAGTACCACTGTCTGATTCATTACAGTAGGCCTGAAGTATAGCACTTGGAAAACCACCACTTTATAGAAACCTAAAATAACTGGATTTTCTTCACTCTTAAATATTTTAAAGGACATAGTCTTTGCATCATTGTAACAAAGCACAATGGCAAACAGAGAAAGCAACAACTCTCATTGCTTTGTGCATGTTGAAAGAAATACTGTTATTTTCCAAACAGTGGGATAATGGTTAGGCACATGCCCGATTTAATCACATCCTTGATCTCACCTGCAAAGGCAAATGAATATATCTCATTACCTTCTAGAGGGGTTATCAGATGAGACATGCCACTCAAGAAATTGCTAAAAGTTCTACTACCTTCTTCCCTCAACATGGGACTGAAAATCCACTTTCCAAAAGCAAAGCTGGATCCGTGGGACTGTGGAAAACCAGGAATATATGCACATAAATAAACTCCCAAACCAAGCCCTTTGTGCACCGTGTGAGAGGATCTCAGAGCTCTCAGTCCGTGTGTTTTACTGCCGAGCAGGCAGAGAGAATGGAGGAGCAGGTGGTTTGCCCTGAGATTACTGCTCCTCTTGTACCACCAGCATGACATAGCCAGCAGGATTTCTGGCACTAATGTGATCTACTGGCCTTCCAGCATGTGTTACTCTGTAGACTGCCCCAACTTTTTCCTCTTATTCGCCTCCTTCAAGGACTCATATCAAGCCAGTATGTCCTATGTACGTGCACATTGGTTTCTGCCACCAAGTTCTTAAGAAATGGACTTACAAATAACCTCACAGACACTTTGAAAAGCTTCTTGGAGGCAGGAGGAGTTGTGATGTTGTCATCTCATGAACCTCATAGATCTGGGGTAAATTCCTGTCCTGACTGAAGACCAAATAAAATGCAGACAAGGGAATCATGTTTTCACCTACACATCTTCCTAAAAATAAAAAAAAAATTAAAAAAAAAAAAAATCTCAAAAGTTCTTAGGCTTTCATTTGGAAATCAATACATTTTTTCATGCTTAAATGTTCTTGAAAAGGTGGATAATGTAAGAGGAGTGGTACTGTCAACCATGGCATCCACTGTACAAACCAACCCCGTTGATTTTTCACTGAAATGGGTTAGGAAGTATTCTCACATGTCCTGTCATCAGTGCAACTGAGTGGATAACAATCTCTGGTTAACAGCCAGCAACAAAATGCTGATATCAGCCACCACAGCTTCAAGAAGACATCACATTGTGCATACAAGAAATATAGAATAATTCAGGTTGGAAGGCACCTCTGGAGATTATCTGGTCCAATGTATATGCATGTCCAGTTAGTACAAGTTCCTCAGGGTCATGTCTAGGCAAGATTTTTAATACCTCTAAGCTTTTCTAGATCTCTCTTCCTATTTTTTACTTACCCTCATGGGGAATAATTCTTTCCAAATATCTAATTAGAAACTCCCTTGCAAATTTTGCCTACTGTCTTTTGTCTTATCCCTGTGCACCTTAGAGAATACTCTCTCCCCATTTCTTATTTAAGTAGTTGCATCCAGCAGTAAGATGTTCCTGAGCCTTCTCTTCCAAGGGCAGAACAGACCCAGCCCTCAGCAACTCCATGTACATCATGCGCTCCAGTCTGAGTTGGGGTGGCCCCACCCTGAGAGCCAGCCCTCCTTGGGGCTTGCTCCAGGGCATCAAAAAGACCTGAAAGGTCTAAGTTTTTCCAAATGCTATTAGTTTTGAAAATACTTTAATTATCCACAAGTCTTTAAGCTCCTAGGACTAAATAGTTCTCAAAATTATACTTGTACAATCTCTTTGGAAATTTGTACATGAGAATGCCCCTTTTAGCTTGTTCACATCACAATCTCCCTCTGTTTTCAATGACCAAGCAGCAACATAGGAGTTTAAAGTAAGAGTTACTCTTTCTTCATCTTACTAAAAATAGCTAGAGGAAAGTGTAGTTAATTACATCCTGAGCACCAGGAAACAATTAATAGCTTGCTATTATAGCACCCTGATTTCTAAGCTATACAATTATATGCTTCTGCAGAAAAGGATGTGTGATTATCAAGAGAAGGATCTTTTCTGCTAAAAATGAAAGGAAATTGTTCTATCACTGACAATCAGTACTATAAATAATGCTTAGATAATACCTTTTCAGAAGTCATTTCCATTATTTGCAATCCTAACTTTGAGTGATGTGTAGGCCACATGTTGTCAGATTTGCCTCTCATAGAGGATGAACCTAAGTGCTGGACCCTGATTCCTCTGATGAGCACTGACAACTTCAGCTTCCTGCGAATATTCTGCAATACTCTTTGGAATTAAAAATTATTGGTTTTACAAACCATATTGTAATGATGCCTTGTGTTTGGCTTGTCCCTTAAATCAAAGCTGAGAATAGCTTGTGAAAACCCGAAAGAATACACAGGTTTGCTTTAACCAGCCCTCACACTTTGAAGACACGACAGCAATGTGAAGAGCAATGGATACAACATAGACACTTCTTTTTAACTCCTGCCAATAAACTCATTTGGCCCAATATGCAGCAAAGTGGTACAAGCCCAGAGCAAGCAGATTGTACAACAGCTCAGCTGAACACTAATGGAAGACATTAGGACAATGACAATATCCCTGTTTGGCAATGGCTGTAGCATGAGGAGCAATGAAACAAACCTACATTAGACCTCTACACCTCCAAGTCAAAGGTCACTGTGCTAGATGGAAGCTGTGTTACTGGGGGTGGGAGAATGTTCCTAAACCATGTAGATTATATAAGATCCATAAAGGATAAACACAGTAGTCTTAGTGCTGCTTATCAGCAGAACTTTAGTCTCTGCAGATTCCTTGTGCAAAGCACCTGCAGGACAGCTATACCTCTCCCCTGGAAAGTTCAAGTTCTGTTCCAAGTTCTCTCTTACACCTCAAGGCTTCTTCTATGCACTGTCCTTAACAAACATCATCTTGTCTGGTTGTTATCTAGCTGGAATGCTTTTGGAAATATCATTACCACAGCTCTGGATAATAGTAATGGTGCCCATCCCACCAATTCCTTCCACTGCCTCCTCCTCTTCTGGCAGATCAAACAGAGTATTACTGGTGCTTATCTTCAGGGTCAAGCTCACACCTTTGCTATCACTGTCTCTCGGGTGGTGTTGGCCATTTAGTTCCTGGTTTACCCTGTTTTGCAATTCAGTTTAAACTCTTCTAGTGAGCATCTTTGTGTTTGCTGCCTTGACACACAGGAGGCACCCTCACTCTGCCACAAAGCTGTCTGGATGTAGTCCCCCAAATCCTGTCCAACATTGCTATGATCTCTACCAACAACTTGACACAGCTTGGGCAGGGGAAGACCAGATGAAAGGGGCTCCTGAGCTGGCACAGCAGTACTTTAACATCAGGGTTTGAATCCATGAGAAGCCAATCTCACTGTTGGGCTCCCCAGTGGAAGGGGGATCTGTGGAGCTATTAATCTCCTGACCCCAGGCCAGCTGACTTGCACTGCCATTGATTCTAGTTGGACACAATGGTAATCCAGCTGAGCATACCAGTCTGCTCACCATGGAGTCACACACACACTAATGCAGGTGCATCAGGCCAAGCAGCAGGAGCCCCAGTCCAGGGGAGTTGCACTGCCCTTTTCTGCAGCAGCAGCAGCCAGACATTTCAGCTCAACACTGCTGTAAAACCCACAGCATGACCTACAGTCCCCTGCTTCTCCACAGAAACCATAAAACTCTCATCTGCCTGCAAACCCCTGTGACACAGGTCTGGTGGCCCATGCAGTCATCCATACAATTGCAAGGAAATGGAGGATTATGACCTTGTTATGTGAAAACCAACTTCTGTATTTGCTCTGAGTTAGCAAGCCCAACCAGGCATATTTTTTTAATTATCTGTAAATGTACCTTTGAGAGTTGAATGCATTTACTGGATTGAGGCACTGTTAAGAAGCAAACTATGAAGACTGTAAAATTATAGGGCTTATAATTAAGGTAGGGGGTTGCACTCTGAAGAAGTGCTGTCACTTTGGTAGCATTGTAATGTGCTGGACATACAAATTATACAGTACAAACATCAACATATCTTCTCTATTCACACAAAATACTCTGACAAGAGTGCAGAGTTAAAGGTAAAAACCTTGAAATAATCTAGGCAAACTGCAAACATGGTTTCTGTTCCTATATGGTAACACATGCATTGAGTATTTAAAGTAAGCATGAATTTTATAGTCTGCCTTCTACTGGAGTATGAATTTTTTTAATGGGAACCCAGCAAATGTTTAAGCCACGTTGAGTTTAGGCAAATTATCAACTGAGGGGTTGGTCAAGAAAACCCAGCACTGGCTGCTGCTATCAATCCCTCTCTCTGTCCTTGGTTCCCTCAGCCCAGTGCTGACCTGGTGCTGTACCTATTTAGAAAGTTAAATTTTTCTTGGCTTCAGCTGCTTTAGTTCCCTGAACTTCTGGTCCCAGATGAACACCAGTGCACCGTACAAGTGAACTGATAAGAGTGGGGCAGTAGCAGCTTGCAGTTAGATCCACAGTATCAGAAAACCACAGCCCTAAACTGAAGTTTAGTGTTGTGGGATAAGCTACCACCCATTTCTCCCATTAGTCTTAGCAGAATCAGTGTAACTGGGGATCCTTGTGATCCTGTGTTCAAATAGCTTTAAGCTGTATTTGGTTTCAGTGGTTTATACATTAAAATTGTATAAATATATGGTTTATATGTCCTGCTCTTGCTTAAGAAAATTAAAAAAACCAACCCATGACTAACACGTGAAGTGCATCCTTCATTCAACAAATCTCAGTGATTCTGCCAAGGCCCGAAGCTTTGCAGTTCTGTCTTTATTAGCCTTTAGAACCTCAATGAAGCTTTTCTTCAGAGACCAGGTACACAAACCAAACCTGCTTAGCATTTCCTTCTTACCCAGCCTTTCAAACTCTTTGCCAGTTCTTCATCAGTTTAGTCTCTTCCCACAAAATTTTATTTTTGAGGAGATGACTGCATTCAACCTTGGCCTTCAGCATAGCAAAAATATCCTTTAGCAAAGGACTCACACAAACCTGCTCTGCCAGGAAGAAAGAGGCAAAAGAATTTACACAACCGCAACACAAGGGTTATGAAAATAAAAAGTAGAATCAATGACAAGAAAGATAAAAGGGCCCAGAGGCTCAGGAGGGAATGTCTGTTCCTGAGAGCAGACCCTAAGCCAAAAGCTACCACCCAAGCCAGCCTGCAATGCCTGGACACTTACTAATGGAGAAAAAGAGGTCTACGTCAGGAACTCAGTGTCTGTGGAGGGGTTAATGTTTGCTGCTATGACAATAGACTTAATTTTCTTAAGTTTTACATGACAAAAAACCACTAATCTTTAAGTTTTACACTTCAAAAAATACTCAGGTCTACAGATATAAGAAAAAACTCAAAACAAGATGCATTAATTCCTTCCTAGTCCTTGTCCATTTACCCAAAAAAGTACATCTCTCCTGACTGCAGTCTGGTCTCTTACTCTGCAGAAGTGGCTTTTGAGGTGGAAAAGACCAGTTTCTTTCCTAAACATGCTCCCCATCCATCCCAGCACATACAGTATCACCCCTGCATCTCCACACTTGGGAGTTATTTTTCTTCATGCTTTTGGGATGCCATTCTTGGGCTAGTGTCTGATTTCCCAAACTAGAAATCCCAATCTCATTAGACTCCCACTTTGGTTCCCTAAGCTTGGTGGCTTCACACAGACCTTTCCTCGCCAGCCAGGGCATGCTACTGACACAAGAAACTTGACTGCAGCCAAGATTTGTGTTGCGAGGGCTGTTTGTTTTTTTGAGAGTATACAATGCCTACCCCTGCTGGGCCTTGATAAATAGTTCAAATTCCTTGGTGTTACTGCTACACAAATAGTAAATAATAATGACAAGTGATAGGAGGACTTCTCTGTCACAGTGCCAGCCTATGGCCACCAATCCCACAGGAGTGGGGGTTGTGTAGTAAATGCAAAGCTAGACAGTTTTGGCACATTAATTCTGCCTTCCCTGCATGAGCAGCAACATCAAAACATTTTCCTTCACCTGTTAGCGGGCGGCTCCTCTAACCAAAAAGATATAGAAAAATATTCTTGCACATGCTACACAATTCCAGGGTTCTTTGCTTGCTGGTCTCTGCTAACCTGAGACAAGAGTTAATGATTGACTCCATCTGGAATGGAATACATAAAATATACAGCACAAACCACTCAGACAACATCCACCTTCTTGTGTACATAGCAAAGGAGCGATCGCTATTTGCACGTGCTTTGTTAACTACCTGAGCTCTGAGCTGTTTGTACCCAGACAGCTCTGAGGACAGCTGCTGCTGCCAGGAATGACTGCTTTATTACAGGCACAGCTTAAAGGAATAGAACTTAAAGAACTAAGCAAACAGAGCCCTATGTCTTGATTTGTAGAATTGTTGGATAATCTCAAATTTTACCGAAGGACATGATAAATTGGAATTCCTGGCCCAGGAATCACATATATATATGCCATACATATATGTATATGCATAGATATATGTATCTATGTATGCAATCAAAGATTATAGAAAAAAGGAACACACAAATTTGAGAAACAGCACATTTTTATAAAATTAAAATAATTTATACTAATTAAAATATCTAATTAAAAGTAAGAAGGTAAAGTTAGTGGGAAACTTCTTGATTTCAGAGCACTTCACTTTGCATCTCTACCAACCTTCACTCTGAAACCAATTCTTTCAGTGTATTACTCTGGTGGAATCTCACAAAGAAGACTGCCCATTTTTTGATTGCTTGATTTTGGACATTAATGAAACTGAAATTATTTGGAAAGAGAGTTCTGGAACACTTTGTTCCAGAGAAATCTCATTATAATCTCCTGTGTTCTTCCCACCCTGAGTAATTCAGAAGAGACTTCCTTCTTATCACCTCAGAGAGACAACTGAAACCTATTATTTCAGGGTTAGTTTTGAGTCCAGTTAGTAGCTCTTGGCTCAGGGAAATGCAGCCACCAGTGAAGAACTAAAGAGGCTGCAATAACAAGGGGCAGGGGGTGGCAAAAAGCATCATCCCTTTAGGTAGAAGTAAAATATTGGATTGCCTTAGGATTTGCAAAATCTTCATGAATTCTGTCTCTACAAATGGTATATGTTTGTTTAATATCTGAAGAGCTGTTAGAACCTGACTTGAGAGGAAGTAGCCTCTAGACAATTCTATATCTTAAATCCTTACATTCCTTTTAATGCATAAGCTTACACAGTTGTAATAGTACATCACTAGAATGTTAATATACTTTCAAACACAATGATAGCATTTAATAAATTACATAACTATATGGTTAATGTATTTCTATATTATAGCAATACATTAACACTAAAGCTCTCTTGATTACATTTCTCTAGAAACTGTTATTGTAATGTGCCCTGGTTTTGTTGCACCTTAGAGTATCAATGAACTTTTGAACCCTACCACCATGAAAAAGGTTGAATATTTATTGCTCAGAATAAGAAAAAAAATATGAACTATAGTTGCTATCATCTTTCAGAAGTTAATGACTCTGAAAGTTATGCACTCCAGTATGTTAAGTTTCTTCAAGTGATAATCTTCCTGAAGTGAGATTTTTGGAAGACCAGTGAAAATTGGCTTTGGCTAGTCTTGAAGCTTCAAAATGTGTAGCTGTTTATCACATAAAACCTCTTTTGTAAGAGGAAACTCATATACAAATTCTGATAAAAAGGCAAATTTCTGTTAATTCATATCCTACATTTAATCTCCTTCAAAAGAAAGCAAAATCTCTAAGAAACATGCTTCATATTTCTCTAAGCAGAAAGGAAGATGATGAATTCTAAGGACTATTCTATCAACGTTACGATCTCATCTAACAAACTTTCTAATTATTTATTCAACTATTCAACAGAAGTATGAATCAAGAAAAGTATTGCTTCTTGTAAAAGTTGGTGATAAAGAAGTTTGCAGAAGTCTGCAGACACATTACATGTCATTCAAGTTATTACAAATAACTGTACCATATATCCAATGGCAATTTCTGATTTAAAAAAAATAAATAAATCCATATTGCTATTTGATCAAATGAAGCCTGAAGACACTGTGAATGATTAGGCACAATTTCTACAAGAATTGAGGGACTCTTGGAAGACATACCAGATTCTGGTGGCAATCTGGCATCAAGAAACATTTAGCAGATAAGGGAGATTTCAGACACCTCTGACTTGTAAGACAGTCAGACAGCATGTATATCAAAACATGTCCATTGAAAGTGCTTTTGGTTGCCAGAGGCAAGATCAGCTCTAAGTTAATGCTCAAACCCAGTCAGAGACACTTTAATCTTTCTGCCAAACAGGTATGACCTACTGCCTTTGACTAGAAGAGAAATGAGCTTGGTATTGCTCTTAATAATAAAATTCTAATTGCCTTCAGTAGTGCTCTCGTACATCCCCATTATTAGGCTTCCAATGATGATTATCCAAAGCACTAAGGCTGTGACACCATCCTTAAGGCACACCCAGTGAGAGCAAGGAAGCTCAGGGACTTTTGCTTCCTTGGGGCTGCCCCCAGGCAGGTGTTTGCAGTCAGGGATGTAGTGAGGTGGAGACTTTGAGAGGGCAAAGCTGAAGGTCACGTGAACATCTTGAGCACAGCCTGAGTTTCTTCTGGAGACAAGTCCATACTCATCCCTTTGAACTTAGGGAGCCTTTTAAAGGCAGCTCTGTTGCAGCCATCCTCAAAAGAAAGAGGTCACCACTGAATAGCTATAGGGTCCCTGATACTGCAGCAGAACAGAGGGAAAAGATGGATTTTCAGGTGGTTGGAGACACCAGGCAGCCACAGACCCAGCAGGTTGCAGGGTTTTTGGTGCCCAGTCTGCCTGCAGCTGGACTGTAACCATCCCAGCTTTTGCCTTGCACTTCCTAGTTTTCTGCATGGCAGTGAGAAGCTGCCAAAGGGTCTGTCCTGAAGTGTAATAGTGCTGAAAAATTCAGCTTTGTTTCATGGCTCAGGCTGATAAATTAAAGGCTTGACAAGAGCCAAACTTCAGAAGTCTGACTTTAAAAAATATATTTCTTATCAACTATGAGGATGAGTTAGGTGTTCACTGAGCCAGCTACTGGGTATAGAGACAAAGGACACTAGTCAATGTAAAAATTTACATTAGCTAAAATATAATTTAAGATCCTGTTTCTTTTTCCATAAATCACTCCACCCATAGACTCAGATTTACTTCATGACTTCATCTTCCAGAAACTGCTCATGACCAAAACTGGTAGGCCCAATGCCAGCATGTGCCAGCAGCCAGCTCCCTGTGTGCCAGCTGACATAGCATACACCAAGGCAGAGGCTCCTGAACGCTCAAAGGAGAAACACAGATCACAAGCAACAGAGACACAGTAACGAGAAGGAAAAATCTCTTTGACCACCTCTTCTCCCTCTCCTAGCCAGCCTGCAATTGTCTGGAGAGAGGGCACAGGGTTTCCATCTCCAACACCAGCACTGCCAGTGGGCAAAGCCAGGCTTACCAAGGTGCTGGTCAGATGCTTCAGCTCTCACTGCCTGAGGAGGTAGGTCCCTGCCAGAGAGGGACAGATGTGCAATAACCAGGACACAGGAATGGGGGCCATGAGGCAACATGTAAGGCTGGGGCGAGATCTGCAATAGGAACTTTGTAAGGACTTTCAATCAAGCAGCTTTCGTAAGTATCTGAATTTAGACACACATGCTGTTTGGTCTAGTACAAGAGTGCTTTAAATACTTACATTTGGTGGGGTTTATGTAAGCAACACCATGCTCACAGTTTCATTTTACACTTTTACTCCTAAGCTATGCGTTCATCTTGCAGTATGCAATACTTGCTCATATGCACTTTCACCCAAATACACATAATCACCTGCCTGGCTGCATCACTCCTGCTGGGGGCTTATCTTACAGTTGTAAGCATCACTAAGAATAGAGTACAGTAGGTTTCTTTCAGTGTATGTGTGTTCTGGTTTTCTATCATGTTTGCCTGCCCCACAAAGGCTGTTGAGATAGCCTGTCTTTGATCCTGATAGCCCTCCACGTTTTCATTTAGCCTCAACAGTTACACACTTACCTCGAATAGAAAAAGGGAAATTTAAAATGCAGTGTTGGTTAAAACTTGTCTACTAGACAGTTTTCTCTTGCAATATTTTCAGCTTTTATTGTCTGGAAAACTGAAGAAAAGGGTATCCCAACAGAGAAACAGAATAAAGTTAACAAAAAATTTAGGGAAGAGAAACAATTTTGGCAGCTCACTGCTGCCAAAATGGGAGATTTCACTTCTCCACTACCTCCTCTTTCTGTTTCTGGCACCACATTCCCACCACCTATCTTCTGGGCCTTCTGGCAGTAAGCAGCTCAGAAAACTAAGCTACTCACTGCTTCGCCACATTGGATCTGCCTCCAGGAAGGTGCAAGAAGTCCACAAGCAGAGACAAGGGAGGAGGTGGGACTACACAGGCAGGAGTGGGGAGCAGGACCAGGGTCAGGGAGAGAGCAGATCTCACCGTTCAGCAGTATCTAGACACTAGGCAGGATGAGTTGTTCATGAAGCCACAATCCAAGGAGATCCAGGACAATTCCTACAGATTCTCAAAGGAATGTTCATAGGTAACCTCACAGGATAGGGAATTATTTTGTATCTATAGATCATCCTGCCCCAAAAAGCACCATGTTTCATTACCTTAACAAATGTCACATGCCATCTTTGATTGTGACACTAATAAGCTGATTGTAGAAGCCAGATTTGTTGAAGTTTCCTCAGACTTCTCATTAGGGAAAGTTTGCATAGGTTTTGCTTTTACATTTAACTATGAGGTATAAAGATTCCTGTGGTCTTAAAAGGAATTTTTTTTTCACTCTTCAGTTTCTAGTGAGATAAATTAGAAACTGCAGGACTCTTGTGAGGCATTTGGATGAACAACACTGCCTGTGTGCCAGGGAACCCTATCACCCCAAGTTTCATTTCAGGCTACTTTAAAGAGGAACCCCAAGCAGACACTGGTGTGTACTGGAGCTAGACCACTAAAACAACATTTAGTCCTCAAACATGGGTGTCACTGGTGTGCATCACAAAGTGTGAATGGTCCTTACCATGTGGATGTAACCAGTATCAGTGTTTGTATTAGCAGCAATGATGACACCTCTAAAATCAAGCACCACTTCTATCATTTTGCAATGTTTGTCTGGCATTTGAGCAAAAAGTTCAAACAAAATTCAAACAAAAGCTACAATCACTTTCTATTTATGTGTATAACATAAATAATAACAGTATTTTTCTCCTGAATTGCAAGGTATTTCACCAACAAGCTGAAAGCCTTAAAAATTCTCTTCCTCCTCTGTATTGTAGGGGTACAGATGACACAATACCACAGAAATTAAAAATTGCTTAACTGAGTCAGGCATTTTTGTTAAAGGTTTCTGTGCTTCACACAACTCCAGTCACACATCACTGTTAATTATTGCTGGCACTGACAGTAGAGATCCCCTTCCATCTGCTGGGACCAGCTGATGCAAAATAAAAACAAACCCTTCGAATACGGACTCTGCAGTGTCACTCCCCGGCACCGCTGCGAGAGCAGGAAGGCACTCAGGGTTGGGCCAGGAGCGGTTCCCTGCACTCCGGTTATTTCTCGCTGGAGTGCTGAAACACTTTATTACTTATGCTTTGCTTGAGTTGTTTGGGTTGTCTGGGTTTTTTCTAATCTTTAAAAATGCAACTCTTCGTCTGCAACGCCTTATCCCTTTAGAGATCTAGCAGCCTTGTGCCCGGGCGCCTCCTGCCCCACGCAGGGGAGCAAAGGTGCCCGTAGCAGAAGACCCCGGAGACGGTAACTTTACCTCCCCGGGCTAGCAGCGCCGGCTGCCACCTCCCCTCCTCCTCCTCCTCCACCTCCTCCTCCTCCTTCTCGCTGCGGAAAGTGGGGTCGGAGCCCGGGCAGGCGCTGAAAGCAGGGCAGGTGCTCCGGTGCAAGAAAAACCCCAGAAGACAGACCCGGGCCTTCCGCCCCGCAGGTGCCCCTCTCGCCTTCAGGGGGGTTGCTTCTAACCCCGGGTACGTGTCCCCGGCAAAGCAGGGGGTAAAGTACCGCTTACCGGAGCTGCTCGCCGGTGAGCAGGACCTCGGCCATGTGCTCCAGCTCCGCCGCTTTCTGCTGCATGCTGCTCATGCCCTCCTCCATCGCCGCCGGCCTGCGGGCACAGCACGGCCGGATGAGGGGGGACCGGGGACCCGCCGCCCCCTGCGGCCGCGCTGCCCCCACTGCCAGCTCCGAGGGGCGCCTCCCACCCGGGCCCTGCAGAGGTTGTCGCCGCAGGTGAAGGGACAGCGGCTGCCTCACCCCGCTCTTCGGCTCACCTGAGCGGGGCAGGTCACTTTTCCCCTCTGTAGGCTCGGATCCCCCTCGCCGCTTCCCGTGTTATTGTGTCACGGGCAGGCGGAGAAACACGGGCTGCGGCCGCCGCAGCCGAGCTCGCCGAGGCAGCAGCGTCCCCCGCCGGCTGTCACACGGCAGGGTCGGCGCTGCCTGCCTCCGCGGGAAGGGGCCGGCTTGGCACCGAGAGCTGCGAGCCAAGCGCCTGCCGCCGTCTCGCCTCCACGCCGAAGCCGCTGCGGCGAGGGCAGCTCCGCCGCTCCTCTGCCCGCCTGCCCCGGGGCGGGGGCCAGGGGCGGGGGCGGCAGGAGGTGGCCGAGCTCAGGGGAGGGCAGCGCTCCCCTTCGTGACTCCCTTCCCGCGGGTGCGAAGTCCCCTTGGCCTCGCTCTAACGGGGGGCTGAAAAAAGGAGAAGCTGCGCTGCAGGGTGGGCGCTGATGAGCGCTGGGCACCCCGCAGCCGGGGCGCTCCTGCCTGCTGCTTGGGCTGTGAGCGCTGCGCCTTGGCAGATAGCGTTAGCCATACGGAGGGGGAGGCAGAGGGAGATATTGGTCCTAATTTTCACCCTCAAAAACTGCTGCTGCTCTTCCACTGTCATGACTTTAGCTCATCTGCTCCTCGAGGGTTATTTTCACACATCGGTCCCCTGCCTACCTCACTTTCTTTGTCTCCAGGTGACAGCAGATGCAGAATTCCTGAGAAGGCAGAGTTGCATTTTATTGAGCATTTAGTCTTGGCAATGGAAGGTACATTGCAAGGTCATGAGCACTGTCAACATTTTTAATGGGAAAAAATACCCAGCCTTTTCTTTTTTTAAAAATGGGGAAAGGTGATTTTCTGAACAGCCCGTAGTACCCATGCAGTAATCACTACCAAAGGACACTCTAGATGTGAAAGAATGGACTTGAAGTCAAGGAAATAAATGACTAGTACTTGGAAAAAAAAAAATAAATCTACAGTTACTAAGCATACAGTGGCCAGATGCAGTTCAGGAAATTACTCTAAAAATAATTGGAAGCTAGGCAAGCACTTTAAGATGTTTCACACAGGCTTTTCCTTCTGCTCTCTAAGAACCTGTTTATAGCCACTGAGATGAATTCTGGACTAGATGGACCTTTTGTTCAACCCATTGTAGTTGTGTAGTTGTTTTAATGATCAGGTCTCAAAGAGTACTAGAATTCCATGGATGGCAAAGGGATTAAAAAAATAATCTGGCTTCATTTCATTTGTGGAATTGGCCCGGGAGAAAGGACCCTTCAGAACTGTAAACACTACAGCTTGAGTTTGCTTCCTGTAAATTTGGAAGATATGCTTTTAATCTGAATACTTGCAAACACCCTCTAATTCCATTCATGGTGCAAACATACAACTACAGATTCACAGAGATAGAAACAGAGATTTGAAACAACCATCTCATCTGACCTAATCTTTAGGAGAAAGAATTTACGCAGTAATTTTTATCAAACACTTTAGCACATGAATAACAATTTCAAGATAATGTTGCTGTACATTGAGGACCATTTCTGGGTAAGCCCTCAGCTCCATCACCTGGGATTGCCTGATTCACCACTACTAAAATAGGAAATACCATGCTTTTCACCTCCAGTGGCATAACCTGCGATATGTTTTAGAATAAAAGCATAGAATCATAGAAATGTCTGGGTTGAAAGGGACCTGTAGAGGTCATCTAGTCCAACCCCCTGCTGAGAGCAGGGATATCTTCCACTAGAGCAGGTTGCTCAGAGCCTCGCCAAACCCCACCTTGAATGTCTCCAGGGATGGGACCATGTTAGTTTTTGCACTTTCAGAACCTGTGATTGCTGCAATTAAATTCACTAAACAGGCAGGAGAGTACTAGAAAGTGGAGAGTTTCTTCTGGACTAGTGAGCAGAGCTGTGTAGATGACTGTAGGGTCCAAGAGGAGACAGAGCTGGCATTATGGAGTCAGCCTGGGCAGCTGGGAGCAGGAGCAAAAGAGGGAGAAGAGGGAGAGGGAAAGGGGAAAGCAGCTGTCTTTGGGCAGTGACAATCAGCTTGACTCACGGTGCTTGAGGAAATACAGCCTGAAATGCACATCTTTCCTTGTATATACTTGCAACTTGGAAAATGCAGGCCAGTGAAATTTCCTGTACTGAATTATTTAATGATTATACACGGCCACGTTTGCCTTTGTGTATGGCTATCCCATTTGTAATCTGTTCCACATGTTTACACTGGAATTTCTTACAGTGTACCTAAGAGGACGGAATTATCAGTTACTCCAAAAGAGTCACATTTCAGCCAATAGCCAGTAATGAACTACATAAACCAACCTGGTCAGGTGTTTGTGTCTTGTTTTTATGTACACACTGCTATGGAATGTAAGGTCTAGCACAGGATTAAGCTGTCTTGACCTGTCTTCCCAGGGTATACTGGGTGCCAAGACTGAAATGCTAAAGAGGTGGGACAGGATGTGCAGTCTGAAATACTGATAGCAAGAGAGACATCCCTCTGTAGTAACCACTGGGAAGTAGATTGATTTTTTTAATAGATATAGGGTCAATTTTAGGATTTGGTGTCTAATTTAGACATTAACACCTACTTGCATTTTATTTACCTCAGCATGGCTGGAGTTAGGTGTGATGAAGGTAGCCAACAACAATAAGGCATTCCTCAGCCAAGACCAAGATGGATTTTTGAGCTGGAGCCCTAGGTCACTTTAAAACTCATCCTCCACAACAGCAAGTGAGTAAGAAGAGCCCTGTAGATCTGGTGGACAGTTGGTACCACAGTCATGAGGAGAAGTTTGAGTGTCTTCCAGAGACTTTGATGACACTGGAGGCTCTCTGGCATGCGGTAAGTTATTAGACTACATATTTGAATGCTCAAGGTCGTGATGCTCTGTGGAACATGCATAGGAACATTGTATTAGAGCACTGGTTTTAGAAAATATTCTAGTTATTTGTGTAAAATCTCACTGAATAAATGCTGAAGTGGTGAAACACTAAATGTTTACATAGTGAAATATTATTCTGACTGCTTTAAAGAACATTGCATCTATGGCTTATACTTTGACTTGATAAATTACTCTGAGATTTGATAAATTAGTTCTTTAGTCTCACTAACTTTCTGCAAGCTTATTTTAGCATGAGACATTCACATGACAAAATGACCTATATTCATGTGTGCACTTCTCATTTTTCCTATAGCATTGTTACTGAGTCCCATGTAAACCTGTTTGTCTTTCACTTGCTGGGATGATTAGGGCTTTTTAAACGGGAAAACGGCAGACAAATCTCTAAGGCATTGATCACCTCATACAAAACATGATGCCGCACTTCAGGGAAAAAATGCATTATAAGGTGAGCTGTTCAATGGGTTAACAGTTTTATTTTACCTACCATCATTTATATAAAAGCCAGCATTATGTAAACATCAGATTAGAAATACTTGGCCCCTTTCTTTCCGATGAAGACAAATTCAAAATAGGTTTTCTGCTTCTAAGTTGGTCTTTCATTCAAGTAGCTCCTGTAACACTTGTGAAAAATGAGTGTGGGTTTGTTTGTTGGTTTGGGGTTTTTTTCTATATTCCCATGCTTATTTGCAAAGAGAGCTCACTTGTCTTTGTTTCAACTGGTTCACTTCCTTAGCACTAGGGGCCTGTCAAGGGGAACCAGAGGAACTACCAGGTATTGTCCAGTCTCCCCTCCTCTTTTCAGGCTATGCACAATAGTGCTTCCCATTCTAGGCAGTTCACAGATTACATTCATTGCTGCTCACTTGTTCCTTTAAGTTTGGACAATTTAAGTTGTCCACCAGGAACTGGTCAGAAGAATCAGTGCTTGTGTGATTCAAAGGACTGGATACATCTGGCCAAGATAATTTAGTCTTATGATAAACCACAGGAAAAGTTACTAAGTTTTCAGAAATAATAATGCTATGTTTTGAACTTCTCTTTTCCCGATTATAACATCCAACTTCCTGCAAAAGCCACCATGGTGACATAACAGGAGGAATTTATCGCAACCTGTCTAACATTTCAGCACTAGAGTGAGATTTGTTTAGATTCTTACATTTCACAGAGTGACCTGGTAAATCATTATAATAGTGAGGTGAAATGCAGAGAAAAAGGCATTTTGATCCTGAGATATGCAGAGACAATCTGAAGGGGGCTTTGAAAGCATGTCCTTACTTAGCTTTTACACTTTGTGTTAAATATTGAAACACTCACTGGGCCAGAGACAGTGAGATTCCTGTGCAGACAGATGGCTAAAGCACAACCAGGAGATGGGGACCTGTTTTAGTGCTTGCTCCTGTGAACAGAGAAATATTTTATGGAAGCAAACAGCTTCAATAAGAAAAAAAGATCAGAAATTCACACCAGCTCAGCAGATACAATAACTCAAGTTGGCAGTATGGTCTGCCTAACCAGTATGTTGCACTACCCCATGCCAGTGAAGCCATTTGTCCTATATACTGGAGTCCCTCTATTTGCCTGTTATACCTTGAACATTTTATATTTTCTCTTATTTAGTATATTCAATAGTTTTGTAAAAATTTTCAATTTTGAGTATCACAAAAATATGTGCCTATCAAAAAGCATCTGTAACATTTGCAGAAACCTTAATCTTAAAAAATTTCATATGTATTTCCGATAGCTAGTTGGGTTTGGTTTTGTTGTGTGTTTTGGGTTTTTTTTTGCTTTGGTTTGGTTGGGTTGGTTTGTTGTTTTTTTTGTATGTGTGTGGTTTTGTGTTAGGTTGGTTGGCTTTTTTGTTTGTTTGTTTTCTCTTTATTTTATTCTACATTTAACTGATAGCAATTGTGAATTGATTCAGACTGAGCTATGTCTACATCATACATTTAGCCCAGGTTGTAGTTCAGGACTTGTAGTAGATTCCAGCTTAGTGCACAGGCTGGGAGATGCGAGTCAGCTGAGAAGTGTGACTAAGAGCTGAGAAGGAACTGCTTTCTAAACCACATCTCACATGTGAAGACACCAACTACTAGCTATGTATAAAAGCCAGCTTCTTAAGCTATCCCTCAGCTATATCTATGTTAATACACTCTGATGTTTGGTTGCAGGATCAAAAAGGTTTTCTTAAACCACTGTAGCTTGAACTGATGGTTTGACTCTGCACTGTAACCAGTCCTGAACCCTCAGGCACATTTTTTTTTCATCCTTCAGGAGACAACACCTAAGAGCTGCGAGTCAAAGACACTGCTCCTTACTAGTCATTTGCTACCTATTCCTGCTTCTCAAACTGAGTTTCTGTTAACTGCTGCTCTTTCCACACTGCCCACGATGGAGCACACACTCTACCTTAGGCAATTTGGCTATTCCATGCTCCGGAGTGAGCACCACAACCAGGATTTGGGGTGAGTAGTGAGTGCAAGCGTGCAATGTGTACCAGTCTGTGGATATGTGGTTCTGGTGGCAGGAACAGATGCAAACAGTTTGATGGGATGCCAAACAGCTGCTGCTGTGAGATACAGAATCTTACTCCTCTAGGACTGATAAGGCTTTTGATGAACAGTCTTTGTCAAACAGTCCTGTAAAAAGCAGAGGTTTCAGAATTGTCTCCATCCTTAACCACATCACATCCTGTCTTTAAGTGAGGCTGTGCAGCACACAGAGACATCCCGTGGCTGAGGAACACCCACCAGCAAAGCAGCTCCGGCTGACAGAGCTCTCTGGGGCACAGCGGCAGCCACAGCACATTGCAGTTACTCCGCCAGGGCTGCGGGACGCCAGAAACATTACAAACTGGTGGCACCCCTCAGCTCTGCTGAGATAAGCACCAGCAGCAGCTGCTCTGTCTCGCCTAACTCTTGTGGCTTTATGTCTGCATAATAAATTCTTTCCAGTAGATATGTGTTTAATCACTCTGCCACCCTGTGGTCCTTTCAAGAATTTAAATATGAAAATGCCTATTGGAAAATTGTGAATTGATGCTCGACAAAAGAAAAAGACTGTTAAATTAAGCTAGTTATATGGTAGTTATAGAATATAATAATCTTTAGACAATATAATCTTTGCATGGGATTGCAAGCACCAATTGAACCATTGAACTCCATCAATGAACAGCAAAATAACTGCGCAATCTAGTCAGAATGAAGGATTTAATTCAGTAAAATACTAGACAAATCATTATTTTCTTTTATGAAAGCACTTTGCAAGGAAGTGTTTGTCTGAGACCTCATGGGTTCTCAAAATATTTATGGATCTCTCACAGTGCTGAAACCACAAGATAAATTCAGTAGAACATGTTTCTACATTAAATCACATACCGATATACAGAGAAAAAATCAGATATGACTAGTCCTTTCATTTAACCTGTTAAGAAATATTAGCCATGTAGCTTAAATAAGTAAGTTTTAAATAGAATGAATCTCTCAGAGCCAATCACTTAACACCACGATGCCAGGGTATCACCATTATATTGTGTGATTTGTTACTCTTTTTGGTTAGCACTACTTGCAGAGCATGAGCAGTTGGATTTGCTGAAGCCTTAGGCCACAAGCTGTGAACTTTCATCTAGCTATGATGAATTTTTACCTAATTAAGCAAAAAAAAGGTATCTAAAGACAGCACAAACCAGAAGACAAGGAGGATACAAGTGTCAGCAGAAGCTGCAGCTCAACAAGATAACAGACTGCCTGGAGACAGAATGAATCCAATACAATGTTAGAAGATCCCAGACCAGAAATCACCATTGGACCAAAAGACTCACGAAAGACACACAAAAAAAATGATACAGGGGTGGGATTGCAAGGGTATAATTGCTCAAAGATTTCTTTCTTTGGGGTCCCTCTCTAGAGGCACCCCGCTAAAGTTGTTATTTTTTTTCCAACTGTACTATTTGAATGAACTACTTTTGTTAATATTTGATGCCTAGGACTCTGCTATAGAAAATTGAGGGTTCAGACGGTGAGGATTCTAGTGGCTACCTGGATGGTGCACAATATCTTAACAAACCAAAGGAAAGGTACTTTTGGTGCTGTGGAGAACCAGAACTCTTTATAGACAAAGAGTTTTGCTGCAGCTCTACATCAGGGAAACTGTGTACCAAAAGAACTGGTGGAAGGAAGCAGCAACAGACACTACTGGGATGAAGCAGAAACATAGCAAGGTTTTTTCACAAGAACCATAAAGGATTTTTGAAATACAGAACCTGGTAACAATATTGCCAAGGACTGAACTCTAGTGGGAACACTACCCTGCTCTCACCATCTCAGCAGAAAAAAAAACCCACCAGAAAATCAGTCTACAGTTGTTGTGTTCAGAAAGAAAACTTCACCAAGGTGTGTTCACTCAGGGAAGAGGAATGAAATAAGGGGGAAAAAAAACCTACAGGAACAAACTGTGAAGAGAAAAGAATGGATAGAACAGAATCTCACTAAGAACTAAGTGGGCCTTGAGCTGAAGAGGAGGAGAGAATCAGAAAGGAAAGAGAAGCTGGAAGGAAGACAGAAACAACAAAGCCAGGCTGAGGTACAAGATAGAAGAAATAATTGTCTCTGAGATGTCCCTCAGAGCTTTCCCCCTCTGTAATACACTGTTTCACAGTGGGATGCTGCCTGTCTCCACAGCAACCAGCAGAGAGATGAGACCTTTCGTGCCTGTCTGCACTGGAGAGGAGCCCTCTATATAGTCACTCGTACAGACGTCAGTTCAGATAACTGGCCTGAAGGGATCTCAGGAGGCTGCACTTACTGCATATCCCCACCATGGAGGAGGATCAGCCACACCTGTGCTTTATAGGTTTGTCTAACTTTTTTTGTGTATCACACTCGTTTTGACTTGTACCA
Source organism: Corythornis vintsioides (assembly GCA_025447755.1). Taxonomy (NCBI): domain Eukaryota; kingdom Metazoa; phylum Chordata; class Aves; order Coraciiformes; family Alcedinidae; genus Corythornis; species Corythornis vintsioides. Next base: position 136,099 of record JAOEGS010022916.1, read on the forward strand.
CGTATCACAAGTTGCACAGTGTTCTGCCTCCTCCCGTTAGCTGTAACTCACTTTCTGTTCATCTCAGCAGTATTCCCCAGTTCTTACATTTGAGAAAGGCTAGAAAATCATTACTCAAGATATGTGTACACCATTCATTTTATACAGTGGCATAATTATATTTTATGTTTGGGGTATTTTTGTTGTTGTTGGTTTGTTGGGTTTTCTGTGGTGTTCAGTTTGGTTTGGGGTTTTTTTGTGTTTTTCTAGGAAGGAAGGAAATGTAGCACGTTCATTGTAGACAGCCATTCTCCCAGTGACTCACCAGAGTCTGTGACATGCTGAAATGGCATTTAGAGCTCTAGTGAATTAACCCCACTCATATTCACCAGTCCAGCTGCCACAGTCACATTCTGTGTTGAAGCCCAATGGGCACGTTCACTGACAGGTATTTCTAAACAATGAGAAACTGTCATTTAATGGGTGAAAATGTGACACAAATGTTAATTTTAAATATTGCAGATGGCATTTTATCTGAAAAAATAAACCCTTGAACAGAGTTTTGTGAGGCTTTAATCAAACTGAGCTTCTCTTGTGGAATAGTCTCCAAGAACTGTAATTGTGAACTGTACACTTGTCCCAGGCTGGTAACGTGTTATGGTTTTCAACTTAAGCACTCTGTCAGTGATTCCAGTGCTGGTTTTATTATCTTTTTATTTTCACAGCAACTTATATTTTGCTTTGAAGGACATTCAGAAGTGTCTAGTTTGTACATCTTTGACATTTGAACACCTCATTTCACATAGCCCATTTTTTCTCACTACATTCTACTGTAGAGCTCCCAAGTACTTGAATAGAAATCACACCTGAAAAGTCATCCTCCTAATGTGCTGCCAGAAAACTAAAGCCTGCCTGACACTGGTCATGTGCACTGTTATAACATGTTATGTTATCTTGTGGTTCATTGTTTTATGTCTTAATTGTGGAGCTTTGGAGTTATTTGAACTTCCTTTCTTTGATTTGTCACAGCTGCCCTTCATTTATTTTGTTGTTCACATCCTTGATGTTTGAGTCCTGGGAAACATTATACAGGGCCAGGAACTTCAAAGGCAAGATTATAATAATCTTCAACAATCCATTTTCTGTTTTGCTAACTTCACTCAACATTAGTCAACCGGATTCTGTTAAGACTAATTTCCATTAACATTAGTCAATTGAAAAACTGCACCAAAGCTTCTCTTGCTTGAGATTTGGCTTTATTCCTGCCTTCCCTCCCCATCCTAGCAGTTCAGTCTACTTGTCCCTTACACTGAGACCTGTTAGAAGAGGTGTACTTCTCAGCTATACTCACAGCAGTCACTTAAAGCCTCAGATGTGCACCTTGGGAGACTGTTTTCAGCCATTGATCAGTTACATTGGGATGGCTGAAATAATTTCTTTCATTCTGCTATAGGACAGTTTCACCCTGACTTGGAACATGATGTTACGTGTTCCTGAGACCTGACAGTTTCAGCCCATCATACCAGCTCAAAGTGAAAACAGTACTTATTTAGGCTACAGCAACTCTAGAGCAAGAAAATAATCCCACAGCATCAATATAAAATCATTTCAGGACACTAGAAAGCTCCCTTACCATAGCATGCATTTCTTTATAAATTGACTGCAACATTGCTAGTTCAGCATCTCCTCTGTTTCTCTGCAATCCAAATCCATGAAAGGATTCACCTGTGTTTCAAGAAATTAACTTCATTAGTTCCTACGCAAACTAGTTCTTGTCAGTTAGGTCACTGCTCTAAAGCACTCTTGTGAAAACAGAAGCACAATATGAGTTGTTTCCTGAGAAATGAGTTGTTTCCCATAGATTTGTGTACATGTTTTTGCTGATAGTAGCAGCCAGTCAGCTGCTGCCTCCCAGAATGGATCAGAGCTGCTTTTCCCTAAGTAGGGGCTCCGATAATATTGTCCAGCCACTGACCTCCACATAACTTCAAATAATTTTACCTTCCAAATTTGCCTGAATGGCAACTTCCAGAGTGGTGAAGGACAGGCAGAGAAAGATGGGAGACAGCACAAGCACATACATTTCAGCTCCTTAGGAAACCAAGATTAAAAGCATCTACAATCAGAACTACTAGGATAAACAAAACTGGTTGGAAAAAAATAATAAGTATTACAAATGTTAAGTTCAGTCTCTAAAATATCTGGCCACAGATCAGTGCCATCTCCTGAATAAGATGCAGTAATTTTCATCCCATTGGGTTTCTGTTATGTAGTAGATCTTTTAAGATACAAAATCCATCATGAATTTAGCCATTGGATTCATTTCCTTGGCTGTATCAGAATTTTTTTTGTTGTTGTTGTTATTCCACAGGATGAAAGAAGAAATGCAAGGTCACTGAGAAATTGCCCAAATTAAGGTATAAATTATAACCAGCATAATTAAGCTGCTACCGAAACAGTAACTGTGGAAGCATTTATTTGGCAGAATACTGACTTTATGGTTTATCTTAAAGGCATGCAGAAAGATATTTACATTAAAGCAAAATGTAATGGTCTCAGATAATGCTGTACACATATCAGTTTGCATTTACACATTGCTAGAAACTAGTAAAAAAATGCCACAGCTTTCCTGTGTACACAATGACTGTATTTTCACCTTGCAATAACTGAAATAAACCATGAAAATATGATGGTTGAATCTTTGAATGAGCCACTGTGCTGTGATAGAAGTAACTACCTCATTACTTCAGTCAAAGTTTTTTCCAAGGACAATAACTTCACTGGCACCCCTCAGGCACAGGACCTTCTGAAGGTCCTGACTCAGTCACATACACCAACAGTTGCTCTCTGCCTGGCTGGGTACTGAATTGAGTCAGATTCATCCCATTGGTTCCTACTTCTGATCCCAACATTAGCATGGTAAAACCTCCTTGTGTGGGTCATTTGGTTCAGGTGTCTAGCAAGCAAGAGTCCTTTATAGCAATAAGAGACTCTGCAAGCAGGTTTACACAACTCGGGAGCACAAAGTAGTCGTTTGTTAGCTAACACACACAGCAGACAGCTAGGACTGTCATGCTATGATAGCAGCATCAATACACCCCCCAGCAAGAGCTCAGTGTTTGGGGAGCCAGCTGGCCATTCTAGACAAGGAGCCAGCCCGTGCTGCTCCTTGCAGAGGACCAACTTCCAGTAATGCAGAGATCCTCTCTTCTGAGTTGCGATTTTCACTCATCTCTGTCATGGCTTTAGCCCAAGCGCTTCTCAGATTCCTCAAGCAGACAGAGCCCAAGTCAGGCCACAGCACGAAGTCCAGCTAGTCCCTGAGGCACAGAGAGATTAATCCCTCTGTGGGGGCCCTGTAGTCCCCTTCCTAAGGGATCATATGGCAACGAGGGCTGGCAGATACTTGCCCTCGTTCAGACTGTACCCACAGCTGTCGTGACAGAAGGCGGAGGGTGGGTGACAGTGGCAGGTGCCCACCTGCAGCTGCCTCCCCTCGTGTCTTCCCACCCACAGCCCACCAGGACCCGTGATGCTACCTGAGGTGGGTCGGCCTCCCTCTCTCCACCCGCACTCTCATGCTCTGGAGTCCAGACAACACCCAAAGGGTGCTGCCTCAATGCTGGCCAAGGGCTCCCATGTTAGGCTTGGGTTTGTTGTATTCTATAGATATATTTTATTTAGGGCATTTTATTGGCATATAGAGGGATTTTATTGCTGCCCGGCCTGGCTCTAGCGCAGCCATCCAGACACCAGGTTTGTCTGGGATTAGACCCGGCGGTGAACCGGCTGCCGCTGAGGAGACCGAGTCCCCGCAGGTTGACCCCGAGGAGTTGCCGCCCGCCCCGGCGTCCACAGCCGGGCACATCGCAGTCAACCACAGAATCAACTCAGTCGGCGCCCGCCCCACTGCCTCCCGCGCCGAGCCGCCCCCTTCCCAGCCCGGCTCCGCCTCGGGGCGGGGGATGGAGTGGCGCGGCTTTCGGAGCGGATGGAGCCGGCGGGCGCCATGCGTAGCCGCGGGGAAGTGGATGCGACTCTGCAGACAGCCAAACTGAACCCGGCGGAGTTGCTGCCGGTCGTGCACTGCCTCAGCTTCGGCCCGCAGGCCGCCGCCGGAGAGTGCTGCCTGTTGCAGCTGGAGCCGGGTCTCTGCGCCGAGCTGGAGGCGGGACGCAGGTACCGGCGGGGCGGGGCGCCCCCTAGAGGGTTGGAGGTGTTATCGCGGCCAGACCCCCGGCGACACCTCTCGCCCCGTCAGCGATCGGGCCGGGTCGGGGTCCAGGGGGCAGTTTGAGGAGCCGGGGGGCAGGTTGAGAACCCGGGGACGGTGCGGGAGGCTGGAGCTTCCCCCGCCCTTGCGGCTCTCCCCGCCGTTCGTGGTGGGGGACTCGGAGCAAGCGGCGCGGGCCGTGGCGGTGCCAACGGGCTGCCCGCGGGCAGGTGTGCGCGGGGCCGCCGGGAGGTGAGCTGGATGCCGTGGCTCCTCCCAGGCTTTGGTTCTGCTCCGGCTTGCGTGCAGATGGAGCTGTCCCTTAAAAGCTGGCTCAGTTAAATTGGAAACTAAAAGCTGGCAGCACTTTTAAGCTGGACGAGGCAAACATAACCAGTGCTTTATGATGCGCGTCTGTATTAATTATTTCAGAAAAACAACTGTTGTGTTCATTAAAAAAAGAGTTAAATCACTGAACAGAATTGGCTCTGTTCTCACTCAAACCAGGACACCAACTCACTAAGAATGCCTATTTAATAAAGTATGAGAGCTGAAAAGGAGAGTTTGCATTGATTCTTTGTAGTGAAATGCTCTAGGAGGTGGTTTTCTTTCCTGCTTGGAATTGCTTGCAAGAAAATGAGTGTATTTTTGTGAGGGAATTATCTGAAGAATAATAAACACAATAAACACGATTTCTTTTTGCTTTCTTGTTTCACAGTGGACCAGTTTGTCTTGATTAAAGAACAATTATAGTTGTCATTTCTCATATTAATGAAGTAGTTCAGGCTTTAAGCATCACCTTAGCAGCGTTTTTGGAGGGGTGATTGTGTGAAAAGGCAGGTGAGGAGATTCACCTTTGATCTGCATAAAAACCTTGAACTTGTCTTTCAGAGTGGGGAAAATTAAAAATATGAGGAAAAAACCATATCCCAAAGTAACTGACAATTACATCTTCATACTTTGGCATGCTGTGACTCTTGCTACCAAACAAAACTGCAGTTTGTTATTATTCTTTACCAATGTATAAATGTGAATAAATATAAGACAAGTTTACTAGGTGTTCATCCTGAAATAGAGTTAAAAATACATCTTTATTTTTGTAATATTTTTTTTTCCAGCCTAGTAATCCGTGGTGAAAAGGATGAACAGGCAGTGTTGTGCAGCAAAGATAAAACTTATGACATGAAAATAGCAGATACCTCAAATATGCTGCTGTTTATTCCTGGTTGCAGTACTCCAGAACAGCTGAAAGCAGATCAAGCATCTTGCAATATTATTCATTCACAGGTATGTCTTTCAGGGGTTTTGATTGTTTGCTTTAATTCCCTGCTTTCTTATTATCTATAATTTCTTTTATTTTTTTCCAAGATGTGTGTGTGAAAGGCAGCTGGAGTCAGTTGCCTAAACATAGGCTGTTAATGCCATTTTAGATGCCTTGTGGTATTGGTCTAGCTTCAGACTGCAGATGCAGAAGGACACAAGTCTGTTGTAGGATCTTTGGATATTCTTGACCAGCCCCAGGAGGATGTCTTTATAAATATGCCACACACAGGGGGCATGCTATACTTGGGGGTGTCCAAAATGGCTCTAGGGCCCTTCTTTAGACAACGGAACTTTATTCATAATATATGATAATTACTGTTTCTAAGAAATTTAAACTTTGGTTTATTTTCAGTGGCTAGTAATTACTTGTGGTAGGTATTAAAAGCCTTTAAAGAAAATCTAATTTCTCAGTGTTAGAAGCTATTTTAAAAATAATGTTTGCAAATTGTTTTTTAGGAGTATTTTCCCCAAAAGGCAGATTATACCATGTCATGACTTAATGCTAGTTTTTAAAATACAGAAGTATATTAAGAAATTAACTCTCTTTCAACTGACAGCTGAAAAGATTTGTTGTAGTGAATGATTTTAGAGTTCTCAGTTTAAGAAATTCATTGTTCTCTGCTCTTCTGAAGCAGTTAATAGTATTCTACAAAAAATAGCTAGACAAATATTATTAGGTCATTATTTGCTGTAATGGATATAACAGCATCACTGAGGAGTAATCCTGCTTGTCCTAAGATGAACATAATTATCAAACCAAGACCATTTTTTTCCATCAAGTCAGCAGTTCAGCTAATAGAAAAAGTTAATCCAAACTGAAGTACATTAAGGATAAAGTAATATTCTTCTTTTACTATGTTTAACAATCTCACCAGTCCTCTGAAGTCACACATCTTGTCATAATATAAATGAGGTTTGCTTAGGAATTATATTTAGAGTTTTAATACCTAAGAATTTTCTTAACATTTTGAAAAATGTTCTGTGGTGTATTGACACTGCAAATTGTGAAACATAGTAAAAAACTCAGTTTACTCCCTGTTTTGGAGCTTTTTACTCACCTTTTACAGGTCATCTTATAACTAAAGCTTTAGATTATAAATTACAATTATTTTATTTTCTATGCCATGTACCTTCTTGTTCATTACCAAAGTAATGAAGTTAGAAATTACCTTATTTTTTTGCCAAGCAAGCTATAGAATGGTTAGATTAAAAACAGAGACCTTTCTCTATATCAGAATTTGGATAGGACTTCTACAAATAGTTGGCTTGCTTATAGTTGATTCTAACAGAATATTCTTTTAAAGTTTTGGGTTGTTGGTTTGTTGGTTTTTTTTAACGGATTACCTTAAAAATTCATTAGGGTGTAAAAAGATCATGAAGTAGATCCTAAGCATGGGAAGAAGTGGGGAAGATGTAAACAGGATAATATAGGAGGAGTTTTATAGCAGTAACATAGTCTTAAGAGTAAAAGGAATGTTGATGGGAACTGTGCAGGAATAAATCCCATTATGATAGTCTGTCATTTGCTTGTATACATGAGTTGTTCCCTTTGTCATATGAACCAGGATCATATTTTTATCAAACAGCTGTGGATTTTTATTTTTCATTGCCTGCAGCCATTGTAAAAATTGAAAATTGAAAATATGACAATGTTTGCTTCATTCTTAAAGTCATTACCCTATTAATAATTTTTTGTTCTGAGTGACTGGATTAATACTTCTTTTTCTGACAATTTTTGGTACGCTTCTTGGAATCCAAATGGTAGAATAAAATGTTCTAAGAATCACTCTTTCTTCTTGTAGATTGCTGGTTTCTCCAATAACTATTGGGAATTAAGGAGATGTCGACCAAAACTGAAGAAACTGAGGAAGCTTTTAATGGAAGATCCATATGAAGGGCCAGATAGTCAGAAAGATCAGACATCAACATTTTCAAAGGTAAATCAGCTACATAAATTACTTCTTTGTAATTGGTGATGGGCAAATTTTATTCTTAACTAGAGAAATACCTTTGCTCTCATGTTTCACAGTGCTGCTTTCAGTTATTTTTTTAAGCCTACTGTTCCAGTGAAGTTGGTAATGAAGAGCACTTCCTCTGAGTAACAACCTTTTTTTAGTAAAAACAGGAGATGGAAGGACACCAGAAGAGACTGGCAATTTCCCTTTGTGTGGGGAGCTTCTTGAAGAGAGTCTTCATAACCTTCTGTAAATTCCTGGAGTTGTAGGACTGAAGTGTAATGGAGCCTTTTGTCCTTCAGGGCTGTCGCATGTGACATGTCATCTATGAACCAAGTGTAAGGTCACAGGGCACCCATGTACCAGTCACTTGCCAATCAGTGATTTACGATGACAAGGAGAAGCAGGATGTTGCAGAAAATGACGAAGATGATACAAGGCAGAGAATAAGACTGACAGTACAAGAAAAAAAACCTCAAGTAAAATCCCATTCTGCTGCCCATTTATGTTTTCAGGAAATAAAATTTAGGTTCTAAATAGTAATGGAGAGACTTTGATTGTGCCAGTATCTCAGATAAAAGGCTTATAAAAATAATAGAGTTTTGTTAGTTTGGTTGGTTTTCCTTTTGACTTTAAAAACCAGAAATGACCACTCTAAAGCATTTTACACTGAGGCTTGGTTAAAGCTGATACTGACAAACTGAACCTTTGCATATGCAAACATAGATGTTAGTTTTCTCCCTTGGAGAGAAATGCTGCCTCACTCTGGATCATTAATAGTCTAAATTTCTGATAAGTTTCAGTATCTTTCCCCCACCATTTCCTTTGCACTCTTTCATTTTTCCTATCTACTCTGATCTAGGCATAGAAGGACATAGCAGCAAAATAAGGGATGACAGAGGTAAAACGGCTTCAATTGTCCAGAAATTGTGAGCATTGACAAAGGCTAGCAACACAAAAAGATGTTACATGCAATAGTATTTTCTGGTAACATTAAATGCATTCTATGAAAACATGTCAATGCCTCCCCAGATATTAGTGCCTAGTTTGAGGACTGATCTCCATTTATTTTGAAGGAGAATGGTTTATGTATCAGCTTACTAGAGAGCAACTAGATGCAGCTGATAAACATAGACAAATCTTAGTTATGCCACTGGTGTAACTTTCATCTCTCCATGGGATAGCTCTTTTTCCTATGGGACTAATTCTTACTGGAATCCTAAACAATAGATGTGTAGTAAACATTTTTCCTGTGTTGTTGCCTACACTTGATATTTATTGGGTGCTGGCAACTGGCAAGCCATCTTTAATCTTTAAAAATACATGACCAAAAACAAATTGTGGCTTACTGTAAATTTGTCATAGTTTTCAGTTGTTTGTACTGTGTCCTACAAGAGAACTATAGGAAAAGAACCATAAGGAACTATAGCACCATGAGGAATTAACTGTAAGGAAGCCTGATGCATAGTGATGTAATATAGCAAGATGTGAGAAAACTTGGCAACAGACTAGTATACAGCTTGCTCAGGGTGCACCAAATGAAAATCCTGAGTTTTACAGTGAGATGGCACATTCAAATGATTGAATGCATCTGAGAGAAACACATTTAATGTGTTTCTTATCTGGAAATTGCTGGTATGGGCACGATGCAAGTCAACCCATTACATTTTGTCAGCTGATAGAAGCATCATACCTGAGAACAGAGATTTTTTTAAAAAACCAAACTGTTGGAGTGTTAGTCAGGCCTCAGATAGAGAGTCTTTCCCTCAGAGAAGGTACTAAGATGGAGTTCTGACTTCTATCCAAAAGGGATGATTTTTGGTTTTACCTTTTCCTTGAATCTCACACAATAAAATAATGTGATTTAGGAAAGACAGAACAGATTCAATTTTCATTCCTCCTGTGATACTTTATTTATGATGCTTATTTGTGCTGGTTTGACATCCTGGGAATACAGGTGCATTTTTAAGGAATGACACAAAGACTTCCCTGTAATTACTGGCTTTTGTACTGAAATACATTTGAGAAAATGCTGTAAGTTAAAGGAAAAGTTTTGGAGAGTGTGGGAAACGTTAGAAAATTCAGAATCTGGGGTAAAAATCATTAACCTTCTAAGTCTTTCATTATATGTTATAATGCATTTAGCATGCTTGCTGAAGAAAAGAAGGACCAAGGATAATCTGCTTTATTTCCTTCTTATTTTTTCCCTTGTTGAAGTATACAACAGAAGATTTATTAAGTCTGATTCAAGCAAGTGAAGAAGAAATACTGCACCAACTGCAGGTTATAGATGCCTGCAAAATTGAAGGTATGAATCTCTAAAGACTATTATTGCCTATGAAGAAATAACCCTGTGAGTTTTTTCCCAGAATATGTGTCTCCTTTTTTTAAGGCCTATTCCACATCCTTGTCTTTAAGGTGAATGTCACTTCAGAGTACTAAGATCTGTTTCTCTATTTCTATATCCTCTGCTGCTGTGAAGCTGATCAAAAAGATAAAACTTAACAGGCAATGACCAGTCCAATCTGTCTCTTCACAGGGTAATTTCTTCATTACTTCTACAAACACTGGCAACAGAGTAAACCACCCATAGCATAAATATTTTTTGTCTGGTTGCCCTCAAATGCATGAGTACTGCTACCATGCGAGCCAAGGCTGGAACAAGTGCCTCCCCTTGGGAGAATTCATACTCATCCCTTATTTGGCCAAGTCCAAGCCCTCACCTGTATGCCAGGTGACAGCAGTTCTAGAGTCATAGAATAATATAGAGCAGGACTGAGCTCTAGAGGTTATCAGTTCCAGACTCCTCCTTTAGAACAGGGTCATCCTGAAGCTGACTGCTCAGGACCTCAGCTAGCTGAGTTCTGACCATTGCCAATGACGGAAATTGCACAATCTCTTCAGTCTGGTCTGGTGTTTGACTGTCTACAAAGGAATAAAAACTTCTCCTAATACCCTGCTGGGATTTCTCTTCTTGAAACTTGTGCTTGCTGCTTCCTTTCCCATCACAAAGGATTGGGGAGACTTCTGCTCTGTCTTCTCTATACATCCTGTTAGGTAGGTGAGGACAATATCACAAGAAGACTCCCTGTCATGTACAGCAGCACAGCACTGTTGGACCACATCTGTGCTTTGTCACATCTCGATTTCTGTGATAATGACTGGGCCTGAACTGCCACTTTGCAGCACCACTGCAGCAGGTTCTGTTCATGCAGTTCTGTTTCTGAAAGAATTACTAGTTTTTCCAGGTCTGATTCATCTTGGGATGGGATTTGTAGTATCTTTGTATCTGTGGCAGCTTATGTACATAATCAGTTATGAATAATTGAGATTTTTAAATTTTTTTTGCCTTAATATTGGCTCTTACTGTTCTTCTTTTTCTCGGGTTTAATCCTGAAAGGACAGAATGCTGTTGCTGTACTTTGGAGAGATGTGATCTACATGACCAGACACCTCTAATGTTATCTTCAAGGCAACAGAATTAAGGTGTTGATGTTTTCCTTCTATTTGGCAGGATATTGGAGAATGCTAGACTTTGACTATGCAATGAAACTCCTGAATCACGTGACTCAGCTCATAGACTCAGAGTCCTGGTCTTTCAGTAAGGTTCCTTTACGTACCTGCCTCGAGGAACTTGGATCTCTAGAGCCCACGTACGCAATTATTTTTCGTACTTACAATTATCTAGAATCATTATTAACTATTACTAATTGCAATCATTATTAATTACTTACTAGAATTACAGTCTTATAACTCTAAATTCCAGTTACCATGGTGTTAACAATGTATTTTCTTTGGCACTAAAATATGTAAGAGCATTAGTAATTTAGACAGGTTATTAAACTGATTTTTTGTGTCTATTGGTAGTATTTCCATCAATTCAATAGAAGAAACATTCCTGTTAAACTGTAGATGACAGAAGTAGCATGTACTTAAGCCATAAATATATATATAATATATATATGTTATATTTATATAATATGTTAT